>JARHVA010000283.1:1432500-1595000 GCA_037957365.1 Torreya grandis | reverse complement strand
CAACATACATTCTCTAATATTTTATATGCACATATAAATTACCAGGCTAAATATATAAACAATATAATTGTGAATATCTTAAGAATGTTTCCAAGAATGGTGAAGATTGTCAATTAAATTATCTGTGCATTATGGGCTTATCGTAAAAAAATTAGGATAGTAATGGGGTAAAACCCTCATTATTTTTTTTATGGTGTGGATTCAATTCTTCACATTGAGATATAGATTCATTCTCTACATGTATCCCTTAAAGGATTTACCAATGATGAACAATATAGATAAAGTGATTACATCAATTACAAATTCTTGATGAGGCATACATACATACATACTCTTGAACACTTAAAGGTTTATTAAATTTTTTTAAACAAAGATTACAATAAAAAAATTAAAATAAGATAATTCCACATTGATTATTTGGTACTAAAATAGAACCAAAAGAATAAAAATGTGGATAAATATCATAAAGACAAATTCAAACTAAACTAGCTAGGTCCCTTCATTATTATAAAGAATCTTAGTTTAGATGCTTACTACCTAGCTACACTAGAAGCAAACCCTTTAAATAATCAAATGAAAAGCATGTACTTGTGTTAATTATATATTTGAACTTTAGATTTTCCTACAAGGGTATCATACTCACATGTTCCTCATGATTTATTAATTTATCATATCCTATGCTAATAAGGACATCTTATCCATGTTTTAGTCATAATCTATGGGGGCATAATACCCACACTTATTTTATGAGCTTCATTGATGAGATTTATTTATGTTATTTTATGGAAATAAATGTATTGTATACCTTTTCATGATTTACATTGATATATTGCCTATGGGAGCATGATACCTTTATATATTTTATCCATGATATTTATTGATACATATCTCATATGGATGATCACACACCCTTGAGTTGAGTGATTTTACAATAATACAAATAAGGACATGACATTATCTTACCTACAACTAGATTTATAGTTGGTTTTCATGCATGATACATATATTTCTATATTTTTTTATACTTGAGAACCTTTACACAACAGGGCATCATATTGTTCTGCATCATTTCATCATGGCCATTAGAATGCACCCACCTATGGACCTTAACATAATTATATCCTTAATACATACTTCATATGGATATATTATTTATTCATATCTCATACTACTTCTATAGTGGGGTATTTTTTGATGCCCCCCATGTTACTTCATCCTCATTGTAGGATGTGCACACATATCAAGCTTTGAATAATAATATCTATATGATTTCACATGGATGTACTAAATGTTTATCTTATTACCTATGAGTTGGGTATATATTTTCCCCCATATATTGATCTACTCACACTCCCTAAATTTTTATTAAGACACTAATTTTTACACAATGTTATATATTCTATATGGTTGAACTTGGACATGTTCCTTCTTTATGTTATATTTGAGATCTACATAATGATATTTTACAATGGTCACATATGATTTATATGATTTTTCCAAGGATTTGATATGATGATATTTTATGATGGTTACATACATGTGCTTATATAAAATTTTCAAGGATTTTTCAAAGCTTTAGTTTTATATATTTTTATAACACATGATGATTTTAACTTTTTATTTTGAGATGAGTGATCATAGGAGATTTTTTTTCCCTCACCTCAAAATGGGAACATATATCCAGATTTTTTCAAATATTTTATGAACGAAGAAAATATAATTGATCATATAAAGTTGAGTAAAAACAATTGAGAAATATAATTGAGTAAATAAAATTCAGTAAAAGGAATTGAATAAATAGAGTGAGTGAACTTGAGTAATTTGATAGCACTAAAAATCATCCAATTTTATAATTCCCTAATCAAGAAGTGGATTAAGTTGTCAGAACTCCCTAAAAATGCTAGCTATGTATTGAGCTTGTATAAGAAGTTCTATTCATTATAGTGTTTTATTTTTAAAAGTAGCTATAACATGGGTTAGAACACAAATAGATGTAATCATTCATATGCTCATTTTTCAATTTATATTTTTCAAAGTTACTATATTTTAAATCAATTTAATACAACATTTATTACTTGTTAATATATGCACATGTACACTAGAGTTTTACAAAAAAATCAAGGTATGGAGGGATGAATGCAAAAGCTCCATCCTTATCTCCCTAGGTAAGTCAAGGTATGCACTTCACTTATATATTATTTTACATCAAATTAGGGAAATTATGTAGACACTTAATTTTGGTGTAAGCCTTATTATAACCATTTTTAAATGTGTTTTAAGCATATGGATAGTTATTTTTAATTGGGATCGCATTTTTCCATTTATTATTCATATTCCTCTTCTTCACCACATGGTTTTATTTACTCTCTTTCCTCTATTTTTTATTTTTATTTATATTTAATCTTGGAGGCCTTATCTCTTTCTCTATTCTTTGTCAAGAATATTTTGTGGTGTCATTGAAAGTAACTATGAATATTTAGTAGCCCACCAAATCCATCTCTTTCTATTTTTCTGGACATTATACCCTATTTAGATCTTTGATGTTTTCACTTGTGATTGTCACTTGTTTCAGGTTTTCTTAGTTAGTTTGAGCTCTAATAGGTTTCAAATTCAAACTAGGGATGTATATATATATATATATATATGAATTATTTAGAATAATTTCAAAAGAGGAAGGATCAAGTAATACTCCCATATAATTCAAGTCTAAGCACTCTTAATATTAATTTTTTTTTATTAAGGACTTGTATCAAAGGTTTTAATTGAATTTTTTACCAAAGGAGGACTAGGTGAATGTCATGTAGTTATATTGTACTTAGGAGGAGAATACATAGCTTTTTATCTCACACTTCCATTCACACTACACTAGAACTACATGGGATATGATTTCAGCATGCAAGACATGTAGTTGTATCTCTATAGAGGTTTCCAAACACAAGTACTTATTTCTTTCTCTTTTTCAAGTGTTGTGTGGAGAATAAGGTCAAGAAAAGAAATAAGATCAAAATAGACATATTTTTTCCAAAAAAACATGAAAGTGAAGATGCATGTATGGAATATAATAACACATGGTTATAGAAAAAAATAGAACCTAAAATATAACACAATACAAATTTAGGGGCATTAGACATATTTGATGATAATAACATGCCTTATTCAATAGTCTATCAAATCTACCCTGGCCATATTCAACAGTCTATCAAATCTGCCCTGGGCATATTCAATAGTCCAAATTTAGGTGCAAAATCTATTCCTTCACAAATATACCTCTTGATTTCACAAGGGTTTCATAATCATCTACATAGTCTAGATCCATTTTATAATTCCATGATTCTACCAAAGTATGGCCATAATTTTTTTTAATGTTGCTTAGTTCACAACTTCTCAATTAGTTTCATTGATTCTAGTTTACTATTTTTAGCCATGAGGAAGATCATAATTATGTTTTAGGACTATATTATCCATTATCTTCCTTGTGCACTTAGTTTTATCATGCTTTTAATGTTAAATAACCCTTTTGCACTAAAAATATAAAACAAAAATATAAGCAAAAATAAATGATTTGACAATAAGTAAAAAAAATGAATACACCTAGTGGAACACAAACCATGTTGCCAATATACAAACTATGTATTTTTGTGATTATAACTATAATTGAAACTGAGATCGAGTGCTTGAGGGTGAAACTATAGCTAGACTAAGCTTGAAAGGTCAAGGGAGAAATTTTCAACTCAAAATTATGCATTGTTTTTTTTTTATGTGAACCATATAAACTAAAGGATTTTATAGCGAATCCTATAAACTAAAGTTTGATTCTTGATTAGGAAAGTATACATATGGTGTTTCTTGGTAAATATTAGTCTCTATTGGACAATCACATTCCAATATATAAATTTATAGCTGGTGAAATAATATCTAGATAAATACCCCTTTTTAGGTGAGGGATGAACATGCTCTTGCATATAATTCATCCTAAAAGAAAGAATCATGTGTTATCATAAAAAGTAAGCTTAGTTATTTTAATCATGTAACTTAAATATTTAACATGTGTATGTAACTATAGAAATATATCATGATGAAATGAATGATAGGATCATGTGCTCCATGTGAGGATGAGATAGTAGGAATGGGGGATAATAAATATGCTTTGATGTAACTTGGTGAAGAGTGTAAAGATATGTTATAGTAAGGTATAGGTGATAATAGTTTAAGGATGTGTATGGGTATGATGAATCTAATGGAAATGTAGATATATGGTTATTGAAGTTTAAGTAATAAGTATAGGTATGATGATTTTGGTGGTAATGTATAGATATAATCAATTAAGTTCATAATAATGCATATGTCATAGGCTCAAGAAAGGTATGGAAAAAGTATATGCCCTAACGTCATAATGTGACTAGTTGTAAGAAGTATGTGAGGCATGTGATTCCATCCTAGTACAATAAACATAGAATGACTAGACACATAAGTGTAGTAATTTTCATATAAGATAATATCAATGAACCTCATGGATGATATATGGGCATGATGCCCCTAAAGGTAATTTAAGGATATAATTGTTAGCATGTTCATGTTCACATTAGTTGGTGGTTTAGGATATTTACAAACTAACTTGGTTTGAGCCTTATTCACCCTCACTTTTAATGTAAACTTGAATTAGGGAGTTATTTTAGTGAACATAGGATTATTTATTCCTAATTAGGTGCCAGTCCACATGGGTTGGAACATTTACCTATGAGTTGTCTTAGCCTATTCACCCATCTATTTATATAGGACTCCCCATTATAATGGTAAGAGAAGGTGGCATACAATATACATAAACATACTTTTGCATGATTTTATTATGTATGACGGTATCCTCACTATGGTAATGAACTCTTGGAGATATCCTTGCTGAGCATTTTTATGACTCTGATATGGTATCAAAGCACTCTTCATGCTACTATTACTTTGTGAAGTTTGGTTTTTTATTTGGCCTTCTATGAGCCTAGCCATACCAGGCCATATTTTTTCATATTTTGCTTTAGGTCACATCCACATTGAACTTTGGTAGCATTAAGTAGAGCATTATTCTATTTATTACATTAATTTGATTGACATGCAACATTACATGCGTCTTATTTGTGTATTTGAGCATTAGGTTTGACAAGGTTTGCATTAAGTTGTATGTTTTTCCTAGGTTTGTGTATTATTTTTCAAAGCCATACAATGCATCTTTATCATTTTATTTAGTAGAATATTAAATTTTATGCATTATATTTGCATTAGATGGATGTTTGCATCCTGTATGCATTTGTATTCCCCGATCTAGACTCAACATTTTTAGTTGGCCATAAATTCTTGGAGGGGCATATATTTTGGATCAGGTCATATATTGGATGAGGGATTATGGATTATGGTTTGAAATATTAGTTTGCATCAGATCTAGATTTTGCCTTCATTATTTTATACTTTGAATCACAAATCAATACAATTTTTTTATTTGTAAGGTTTCTGATATTTGTAGGCCATATTCATGCCCATGCTATATATATATATATATATATATATATATATATATATATATATATATATATATATATATGTATATATATATATATGTATATATATATATATATATGTATATATATATATATATATGTATGTATGTATGTATGTATGTATGTGTGTGTGTGTGTGTGTATGTATGTATGCATGTATATTTATGTAGCCTCCTTGCATATAACCATGATCTACTATCAAAAATCCCCAACCATACACCTATATATTGGTATCATATCTAAATTACATCAGATCAGACTTTTCATTCCAGTGTTTCATTTTCATTGGATCTTTGTCATTGCATTACTTTGGTTCCTTGGCCTACATTGAAACTTGATTGTGATGCATTGAAGCTCATTGTCATAATCAGCTCACAATCATCTACAACTACTTTGTGGATTTATATTTTTCACATTACATTACAATTTTTGGAAACTAAATTTCACTCAATAATACACTTGCATTATTTGATAGTTGTGCATCATATTTATATCCATATTGGTATGAATACCTTCTCAGGGCTTGCTCCAACCCCTGGATTTATTATGTTGAGTTTAATTTTGCATATATTTGAATTAGTTTTGGATCTCTATCTAAATACTATGAGTTTGTTTCTATTTTTTTCCTTGAAATGTGGTCTATGTTTTGCATCAAGTGTCTCTTGGAATCTGTATTTGGACACCCAATCTTTTGCTAATGTAAGTTTTACCTTGTGGCTATCCTTTTAGAAAAGATCACATAATTGGCAGCTTTTATCTCCATAGCCTATGTCTTAGCTTGTATTGATCTCACTTATTAGGGATTTTTTATTCATGATTTGTTGCTTCTATCTACAAGTTTAATATTTTTACTATGGCTCAATTATTCACTATTTTTTGTTTGATATTCAAACACACTTTATTCATTCTTGATAAACAACTTGGCTTCATTGTGGTTGTTTTAGGGTTTTGGATACATGTTTTTGGAATTACTCAACCTACATAGACATTGGTAACTTGATATTTCTAAGCTCACATTTGATATCAATATTATCTTACTCATAAAATGTATTCTCTATGTCTAGCATTGATTTATAATTTAATGTAACTTGTGACCATTCTAGATCAATCATTCTCATGTTGGTGGGATTAAATGATTCCACCCTACTCACACCATTCTCAATCAAATATTTTTTATATTGGTGAATTCTTCATCACCCTACCTTGACATGACCTTGGTGGTGACTCAAATCAAGAGAGCTCCTTACACTCACAAGATCTACTACAACACAGGATCCTTGGTGAAACCAACATCCACCTCAACTTTGGTAACTTAGTAGTGGCTATTTTTATTTTGATATAGTTTACTACAATGCATCTGACAACATCAGTGCCCCTCTTTTCTCACTCTAGTGGTAATAATATCTCACCTCAAGAAGCTCCCTCTCCTTTAGCCTTAGGTAAGGGTCCCATGGAGGGGGATTTTTCTCCTATTTTTAATGATTTGGTGGCTCAATGGAAAATATAAGGCATGCAATAGGATATTTTAGAATCTTTTCCTAAAAACAAGGAGATAGATAATTTGTAGGGGGAAAGTTTGAGTGGTGGGAAAAAAGAGGGCCTAGAAGTTTTCCATACCTACTTCTATTTTTTAGGAAGATATTCTACAAGTTTAAATTTATGAGTTGTAAAAATTTGGGTAAACATTAATTGTAAATAAAAATATAATCATTTTAAATATTATCCTCTATAAAATTAGAGCATACACTCAAAATTTTAATACCATGAGACCACTTTTACTACATATGCTCCTACATTTATTATTCAGTACTTCTTAAAAAAATTAGGAATCCTCTCCCATGGGACCACTTCCTTACCAAAACAATCCCCAAGGCCACAACCCTAACTAAACATGATTAATGGATTATATATATATTTTTTAATTTGAAAGCCCAATTTTTTAAACATTAAAAAATAATTTATCCATATGTGCTTTTGAAAGGCTCGATAGCCCAATTGGATATATATTTTTTGAGAGTGAATCCTTTAGGGGAGATCTAAGGGTAAAATCCCCTTTACCTCACTAACCATATTTTGTAATTTAAACATCTCTTTTGAAAAAGCAAAATTTGGAAAAATTCTTTTTGGGTCATTTTCTAACAAAGAGGCTCCTTTAGAATGGATATTATTTCAATTCGATAAGGGATCCATTTCAAATTATTTTATAAATGGGGTATCTGTGGTGTAATATTTTAAAATTGGGGCTAAACATTTGATAAAGAGGGGAAAACATATTGTAAAGTGAAAGGAATTTTTTTTTGTAAAGGGTTATTTTTTGGCTAATTCAAAGGCCACATAACCTCTATTTTGTAGTTGGCACCATGGGTAATACTCCTTGACCCTACCTTATATCATGATAGTGAACACATTGTGAAAACTACCCCTTGACCCCACTGGTGGCTACCACCCCTATACCTCTACACCCCAATGCCTTGTTTAGTTCTTTCGAGTGTCAAAAGCCAAAGGGTGAGGATAAATTTGATAGGTGATCATATACCCTCACAAAACAATTCAATCTTATTTTTTTGTTGAGATTTATACACAAACACATTTTTAGCAGAGACTGATGTTTAGCATTTGAGTGTGCATTATATTTTTTTGTCACTATTTTGGATTCATTTTTGGCAAAGATTAATGTCCATTTTGTTTTTTGGAAGGTCTTATTTGAGTGTATGTCATTTAGGCCAAAACTTCATAAATAATTGCATACTTATAAGGAGTTTGGGAAGGGTGTTTGAGTGCTTTTTTTGGTGTGAGATTTATTATTTCCTCAATTATGCATTTAATAATGGATTCTCGATTCTTTGATCCCCTCAACACCTCCAACTATAACACATGGAAAATAAAGATGCATATGTATTTTTAGATGAATGGATTATGGATAGTTATGCTTGGTGACTTTCCAAACTTTATAGATGAGGAATATATTGTGTGCATTGCATCCTTGTAAGATGAGGCACTTTGTTTCATTCATCTCAATGTTTTAGATAATTTTCAATCTCACATTGTACATGTCACATCCCCTAAGGAATCTTGGGACACTATTTTAGTATTGTTTGGGGAGGTATATTCACCTCTAACTATTTCACTTTCTTATCCTCCCTCTCTTAGTAAGGATTTTTTTGTTGGTGACATTGTTGATGTTCCTCCAGTATCATCTCTTATTTATGAGAATGTGATTCTTAACGGTGATATGCTTGAGGAACCTTTGGCATCTCCTCCTCATCTTATTATTGGTTGTACTCCTCTTTCCATTATTTGTGAGGACATGTGTCTTGAGGATGAGACATCTTCACCATCTCTTATGGTTGAGGGAATTCCACCACCTCTTCTTACTTCTCATGTTATATATTTTTTTATTGGTGGTCACTTGGATAAGGTATCTTCACCTCATCTACCTATATTTAAGCCTAAATTTTTGGAGGTGGACTCATACTTGGGTAGATAGGGTTAATAATATATAAATGGTAATGTATAAGGGAGATAATCAAATCTATAGTAGGCTAATTAGATGTTAACCTCAAATATAACATATGTTGAATTCATTAAACTAAGATAAGCTAAAAATAGTAAGTAAAACTATGATAGATGTGAAAATGAAATAGAAATAATATACTTAGTTGGTTTTGATGCTAACATAGTTTCAGATCTAGAATAAGTAGGAAGTAGACTAGAAGATGATTCTAGAATAGTTACCAAATTCTAGATTAAGTGCCTCTTGAACTGTAGACACTATCATCAGCCTTGGATGGTTGCATCAATTCTACTATTTGAACCTAACGTAAGTGTCCTATTGATGATTCTAAATGAGCCACAGGTACTCTTAGTGTTTAAAGAACACTTCCATTTTAGAATTTGAAAATTCAAAGCATGAGTTATAGGTTTTGGCAATCTAGTTGCCTATGGTGAAATAGTAGTAAAGCAGGATAAACTGTTCCACAATATTTATATAATTTGGTGGTTGGAATCTAATTTGGTCCATTTTTCATGAATTAATAATAATCTATGTTAATTCTTAGTGAATCACACTCCATATTTAAGCTACAAACTAATCTAAATGGATATTTATAATGAAGTTAAAGCTAAAATGATCTTTAGCTAAAAAAAGAGCAAAGAGAAGGGTAAGGTAGAAAAGAAAAGAGTGATTACCAATTTTAGCCTTAAACATTAAGACAAAGCATCCATTTCAAACGAGTATGCATTCAAACTGACATATAATGTAAAATATCCTAAGCTCAAATTCCACTATATATTAGGCCAATTTCAAAGGATAGTGTGAAGAATCACAAGTAAGAACAAGTTCTTCTTTAAAGATTTACTTATATTTATCATATAGCACATGCATATCTAAAAAAAAAAAAGTAAAATAAAAATGTAGAATAAAATATCTTTTAGCTAATCTAGTAGGTTGCACAAATTAGAAACCCTGTTATTACTAGGAAACAACTCAGAATCCCAAGACACCATTCAAATTCAAGACCTTAACTAGCAATTGAGAGAAGAGATAAAAATGACAATTAACACATCAAACATGGAAAATCTTTGTAGAATTCCTTTGATTCTATTAATTTCTTCAAATTATACAAAATTATTCAAAAATATCTCTCTTTTACAAATGGTAATACATGCCTTTATAGGAATATTAGGCAATATACCGATCAATAACAAGATATAAGTGTACAAGGATAAGGATAACTGTCCTTACAAGTTCTAAAATACACATGATTTTCACAATCATACTGACCTAGAGGTAAATATTCTAACTAACTAGCATATGCCTTTATAATGGAATATTCTATTTTAAAATGTTACAAAATTCCACAAAATAGAATGTTGTCTAATTATCTGGTGGGGCTTTTGATTGTCATTATTGGAGGATGCTCATGGATTTATCATGTTGATAATTAATTATTTCTAGATCCATAACAAGCTTTATGATCTGTTCATCCTCTTGATTTGCCAAGTCATCAAATTCTCTATCATTCCTATTCATGGCCTCTTTAATGTTCCTGGATTCATTTATCCTTTCCCCTGCATTGAATATCATGTCTAGATTTTTGTTGTTATCAACCCCAGATTTGACTTAGATTTTTCCTTTGATTTCATAGGTTCCCAAAGTAACCTTATGTTTGAATTCCTCATCACTTATGATCCCAAGGGCATTGGGTTGTGTAGGATCTATAAGCATGGTCCCAAGAAGTTATTCAATTCTTGTAATTAGTTCCTTATCCTCTTTTAGGACCCTTTCTACACCATTATGCCATGCACTTAAAATTTGAACCTTTTCAATCACAATCCCTATAATTGTACTCAAATGTCTCATACTGATGGTCTTAAAGTTTGGGAGCTATTTCTTTGCTTGAACGCTGAGGAGTTGAGCTATTTCATCTTCTAAAGCCTGTCACTGGGTGACTAAAATCTTGGATAGTACACATTTACCTTATAATGCACTTTGACTTAGTTTCATTGACTTAAGTTCCTCAAACATGTCATAAAATGACTCATCAAGAATTTTGGTCATTGCATCTAGTACTGATAGAATTTCTTGTGTTTACAAGTTTTCTTTCTCTTTTTTGCAAATTTTGGATCCTCTGCTTCAAACTCTAGACTCTAGCTTTATCTTGTACTGAATGGGCTTCAATCAAAATTTCCACATCTTCTCATGAATGACACCCTCACCTAGTTATTATCCTCTCATAGAAGTTAATCCTATAAATGGTTCCACCTTCTAAAGGGTGAATTATTCTATCCCAACAATAGCTATCCTAGTTGTTATTCTATCCAACCTAGTTGTTTCAAGGTTGAAATGGATGGTAGTAACTAGCTCCTTGAATTTGGAAGGTTTTGGGACCTCCACACCTGAGTTACTAAATGCTCTTAAAGCATCTATCTTCTTGCCTTCTAGTCCTTTAATGGACATAATTATCCTTTCTTCCTTCTCCTTCACTATAGCCCTTATCCAAGGCTTCATATCATCTTGTATTTCAACATCAATAACCCTCATCATGGCCCAATAATGAGAGAGATGGTATCTTTTGAAATTTTACACAGATGAACTAGTCATGAAGAACTCATCCATGAATTGGGAAATCATCACTAAGTAGATTGAATTCACTAGTGTAATGAGTAAAGGTCAATCTTGGTCTCTTCTTTGGTCCCACAGGGATGAGTACTAGTTCTACCTTCCTCTTCTCTTGGGATGCTATTGGGATAAGCTCTTTTCTTGTATCTTCTTAGGGCTTCCCTTCCTTATCAAAGTCATAGGCTTATGAAAGTTCCTTGAGGGCACCCTAAAGCATCTCCTCTGGCTCTAAGGCTATCATGTCTAGGTATTGAATTGGGGAAGGTGGCCTTTGTGGGAGTGATAAAGATGGGGTCCCCTCTCCAAGCCTCTCTTCAAATTTCACCTCTCCCACTTTCTCCTTGCCCTTACTTTGTTCACCTTGAATTTGCTCAACCTTTTGTTGGGGTTATGGTTTTTCTGCCTGAGCCTACTCACGGGCTGCTCCAAATGGCCCATGTAGTAAGTGATATTGCAAAGGATGCATTTTCCATGTTTCCTTAGATGGATTGGTATCCTAGATTAACCTATGCTCAAGCTTAATTTTGTGGCCTTAGACCCTGGCCAATACCTCCTCATAATTCTTAGCCTTAATATATATGGTGTCATGAACATTGACTTGATATACATATTCTATCTTTGGAAGCTTTTTATCCCTTAGATACTCACCTATTACATTCTTTAGATCCCACTTCTGGAGTTCATCTAGATGGAAGCCAAATGAATTCCTATGTGTGGACATGATCTCCACTTGTTTCTAGTTTTTTATTATGGTTTTCCCATTATTCAAGGGGAAGGGGTGGAGTATACCCTTCCTCTTCTCTTTTTAAGTCTTATCAATTCCATGGATGATTTAGGAGGTAATTTCCTACTCTGTAAGCTTATTTGAAACATATACTAGTAACCTGTAAGGTTGGGACATGATTTCTTCTATGCTAATGACTATACAATCAAGGTAATACCATACATCCCCTATCATTTTAAAATACTTCTTAATGAGGGGGTGGAGTCTAGGCATAAAAACACGTATGATGGCCTCCACTATAGATAGATAAATGTAGTCACAAATAAACTGCATGTGATTTCTGTACTTGAAGATGTGTAGTTTAGAATAGTAATGTGAAATGGTTGTCTTGCCCTCTAGGGACTAGTTTCTAATCTGAGGGAAGGTGATTGAGGTAAGAAGGGTATCAATTTAGTATGACATCATAAATAATTTATTTGAGGTATTTATTTTGATGATGTTGAATTGTTTGGCTAGGAAAACACTGATTAAGTCTCTAATTAGAGGGGTAAGTTTCTCCTCCACCATGTAGTGCACATATGGGACCCAGTTATTCACATAAGTAGTTAAAGGGGCACTTTTGGCTCAGTTCAATAGGGTCATTATTACCCTAATACCCTCTTTTAATTGGATGATAAGGATCTTGTCCTCAAGGTTTCTAAAGATATGAGGTATTTGGTGTAGCTAGGGTCTAATGATAGAGTCTAGATCATGGTTATTGGTCCACTCTTTGATTTTGAAAAGGTCCACATGGGGGAGAGGGAGATTTTAGTACTTTTCAAAAGCAACAAAGGAAATATAGGCTACCCATTTTGAGTTCCCTTCCCTAATTATCCATTCATTATCTATTTCACAATCAAAAAATATGGGTCAAGGACATCAATACAATGTAATACCCTTAGTTTTTCCATGGCATGATAAAGGCTAGCCATCTAGACTAAAACTAGGTCATAGTGTCACCTACTCATGGTGGCATTATTCTATTCCTCTTATGAAATGGGTTTCAATTCTTCTATCATGAAGAAGAGCTCAGACCAATTCCTAATGCCTTGGATGTTTAATGCTGTGAGGTCTAATTCGATATCTTTGAAGACCCAACCCTCATTGTTTATTTTCAAATAGAGTTTGATCTCTTCCTTCAATTATTTCTTGCTAGCTAACATGGTCTCTATCTTTACTAATTATTCACATCAGATTACTAACAATCTTTGTGAAAATCTCTTGCACCTATAAAACATAATTAAGTTATTCTTTGATCAAATTATAACAAATTGAGTTTATTTGGGTCATTTTTATGTACGATTTAGGGGTTTGGAGCTTTAATGGAAAAATATATTTAGGCTTCAGCTTATACATGCCTTGGATTTGATTTGGATCTTTTCCTTTATACCTTTATGTTTTTGAGCCCATAAGATCTCAAATTTTATCCTTTTCTACTTGCATGGGGCTTATGTGGCATTGGTCTAGACCTTTCACAACATTTTTCATAAATGCCATCTAAACACTAGTCATTGGTATTTAAAATACCTTCTTCATTTCAAATTTTAGGATCAAAATATTAGATTATCATGAGCCATTGATTATAAATGAGCCCTGGGCCATGATTAAGTCTTTCTATTGCAAACCCCATGGTCATGAAACTTGGCATGTTTACGTATCTTCTCCATGCTTCATATCTTTGGTTAGTCACTTGTCAAATGAGTATCAATCATGTGGCAAGCTCATGGGACTTTGAAAATTCATTAGCACCTTTGTTCCATTGGATCAAATATTGTGATGGGGCATGAACCCTTGATTTGCAAAAATACCCAAATGTTAAGTCAGTACATTATTAAAGTCATGATTTAGACTTAAGTTCTTTAGGCTAAGGTTTATTTCATGCTTATTAAGCACAAAATAAATTTTAAGTTAAGGAACTTATGCCTAAGTTTCCTAATTTATAACAAATGGGAGAGGGTCTAAATAGTCTAGGCCACCACGTATGAAAACCTTTGGTTAGCTTATACTCTATGTGATAAGGACCTCCCCTTTAAAAATAAGACTTAGCATATGCTCATAGTTTAAGGTTCATGATTTTTAAACAAAATTCCATGAGGACCCTTCCATATAAATTTAGACTAAGTATTTAGATCATAAGATCATTTCCATATTTTGCAGGTCAAAGACTCCCATTTTTGAGCATCTTTTGAGCATTTCCTTTAGATTGTAAATCAATTTTTGAGTTATTCAAATAGGATTTTAGAATGCCATTTGACCCTAAGTAAGATATTTCATGAGATTAAAATTGACAGTCACATAGACATCAAATACACCCTCATGAGCATCAATTTATGGTCATGTGGACATTGAGTTTAAGCTAATAAAGCATTCATTTTAATGAGCTTAAAGTTAACAATCATGTGGGCATCAAGTTCATATTTTTTATATGTTTGAATGATGGTCGCACGAACATAAATTTTAAGTTCATTAAAATATTTAGGGCCAAATGCAAGGATGACACTTAGAATTTCTACAAGGCTTCCCAGGGTCTCAGTGTTAATTCACTTTGTTGGATCAAATGCTATGATAAAGCGACAATGATAATATATTGATTTAGGGACTTGATTTTGATTAGCTATCATGATAGGTGAGCCCATTTTTATTTTTAATCCTCAAATGTAATGGCATCATGTGTCCATCTTTCAAGCCTCCTGTATCCCTTTAACTTTTTAGTTATACTTTGCTCCTTTCGATCAGGTCTTAGCGAGTAAGCGCAAACCATCAGATCACCAAAGATGTATGTTATTTAATTCAAAGTTCAAGTTATCCTTATTTTGTTAGATAAAATACCATGATAAAGAAATAACCATAGGATCCTACAAGATGTAAGAAAGTTAAGTTAGGACCACAGAGACATTAAAGATTTAGGCTTAAGACTAAGGTCATGATTGTATTAATGAATACGTCAGGGCTTTAGTATTAAAACCTTAGGATAAATTGAGAAATATTAAAAGGACCCTCCAAGATGACATTAGTTAGGCCATAAGGAAATTTAGAAAAGGGGGGAAATAATAAAAGGGACCAATTTTCTTAATTAAGTTGTGTTAAAAAAATGACTAAGCCTAGAATATGTGTTTTATACTCAAGTCCATAAATGAATTTTAAAATGGTTCCTGCTAATTTGGTTCTTGCCTTTAGTCAAATCTAGGGTTTTAGAATATATAATTTTTAGGAACACATACCATAGAACTTGAAACTAAAATCTAGATGAATTTCATTAGCATTGTTAGTCTAGATTAAAGCAAAATCAAGACCACATAAGCCTACCTTTTAATAAAGTGGATGACCTTCAAATTATATAAAAGACCTTGACATGCTAAAATATCCATGTTTTATTATAAGGGTTTCTCAAGTGTCCCAATTTTTAAAATGGGGGTATGTTGGTCCCAACAAATGGTGACTCATGGGGGAAACATAGCAATATGTTAGAACCTAGGGACTCTGATCAAACAAATAATTAGGTCATCCACTTTATTTGATCACTATCATCATCCAGACCAGGTCATAGTTGAAACAAACCTTATAGTTGTGGTTTTAAGGTCAAATACCAAGACATATTCAAACTATGTGTGTGCTTTGATTCCACTTATTGTTTGCCATGGGGTTCAAGAAACAACTTCTAGGTTTCATGTCCTTAATCACTTACATTGACTTATAGGATGCTAAGATGTTCATTGAGAACCATGTTTTTAACTTAGGGAAGGCTTGATCATTGCTTTTCTTCTAGCTAGGCATCCATAGCCTCAAAAAGGATGCCTTTGGCTCCACTCATAGCCTTGCTCCACTGCCAGCCAGGCGTCCATAGCCCTGGTGGAGATTACCAATATCACTTGTGTCTGAAAGCTTTTGATTTTACATTGTATCCTTATTTTTTATCTTTATGATTTCAACAAGGTTGGGAACTAGGATAGCCAAGTTTTAAGATTTGGTCAAGTATTTGATCTTCAAAAAATCACCTATGGTTGTAACTCTTATCCCAATCAAGGATGTTGATTAAGTGCTAGTTTGGGGTATATCCTGATAATTTGATTTTTCACCCTACAAGTGTAAGTCTTCTTAAAACTAGTTTGAGGTCAAGGAAATGGTTAGGGTCTCATGAAATGATTGGCCTTTTCATTGGTCTTTACCAGTTTCTCCATGCTATAACATTATGATTTATGTTTTAGAACCATGGTCATCCTATGCATGGGGTTCAGACCTACATTTCTAAATTGGGGCATATTTTTAAGTGAAATTCATAACTTATGATCTCAAGATTGTCCTTAGGGACTTATTGGAATAAAGAAACAAAGCAACAGAAAGAAACACATAACAAAAAGTAGGAAAGAAAGATAGCCAAGGAAAATAAATAAATATGTACATGCCTATGTACAAATAAGGGATGAGAAGGAAAGAACATGGAAATAAACTAACTAGCCTACCTACACTAATTTAATCATCTTACAGTTTAATCCATAAAGACCCCAGGAGGAGTAGAGAAGTAGTGTTTGAGATACTACCCATTAGTGGGAAATGTAAAATTTTCTCCTTGTAAATCTTTGAGCTTGAAGGTGTTGTTCTTGAATGTTTCTGTAATTTGGTATGGGTCAATCCACAAGGGTGTGAATTTTCCATGTTTGTCCTTAGGCTCAGATGTTTTGTCCCAAAGGAGAACCACATCTCCATATTTAAACACCTTAATCTTAGACCTTTCATCAAACCATATCTTTTCTATGGTTTGATGCCTGCTAAAATCAATAAGGGACTTCTCTCTTACATCTTCCATCTAAATTATATCTAGCAATCTAGAGTTGGCTAGCTCTTGGCTCTCCTCCATATATTATTGCATAAATATGTATGTGGGTAGTTTGAGAGTGATAAAAAAGATAGGTTATTATCCATATACAAATATAAATGGTGAGGCTTTTAGATCTGATTTGATTCTTATCCTATCAACCCAAAGTGCAAATTTAAGGAGCTTGTGCCAAGTCCTGGGTTTATCTGCAACAAACTTCTTGATTGCTTTCATTAGATTATTATTTGTTGACTCAAAGAATACATTCCCTTAGGGATAATGGTTGGAGGAAAAATTAAGTGTAACACCATTATTATAAGCCCATTTAGTCATCTCTATAGATATGAAGGCAAATCCATTATCACACACTAGAGAGACTGGAGTTCCAAACCTAGTACAGATGCTTTCCTCTAAGAAGTAGATCATTTCTTCAATCTTGCATTATTTGGTGGCTACCTTTAGTCCACCTTGTACAATAGTCTATGGTAGTAAGGACATACTTGTGACCTTCATATGACTTGGGTTTGATTACACCTACAAATTCTAACCCCCACTAAGCAAAGGGTTTGTCAATCATGACTGACCCTAGAGGCATTGCTGCTTTTGGCTCCTTGGTGCTGAAAATCTGACATGAGTGACATTCTCTCACATGTTTGTGAGCATCCTTAAAAATGGTTGGCCAATAATATCCATCTCTAAGATTTTTGTGGGTTGTGGTTCTCCTAGATGGATGTCCACTGCCCAAGCTTTCATGGAAGGTACTCATGATTTGGGTGGCTTCTTCTTGTGAGACACATCTTGAGTAAATTCCTACAAAATTCTTTCTATAGAAGATCCCATTATTGATCAAATAGTGGGTTGAATTCAATTGGAAGGCCTTCTTTTTCTCCCTAGATAGGCCTATAGTATAAGTACCATTAATTAGAAAATGTATGATTGAATCATACCATTCATTAGTTCAAAATTTTTGTTGATCCACTTGCATAATACTTAGCCTAGGGTTAGTATTATCAATCATTTGGATCAAACCTTGGCACCTTACCAATTTTTTTGTTTTCATTTCCAAGTCATATTCTTGAAAAATTGGCATCCACTTACCTCTTCATTTTAAAATTTCATTTTGACTTAACATAAGTTTGGTGGCAGGGTCAGGTAAGATAGGATGTACCTTATTTCTAAGGATGTAATGCCTAGATTTTTTGATTGCCTTAACTAATGCATATGCATGTTTATCAATCAATGAATATTTTACCTCAACATTCTTGAAATTAGTGCTCATAAAAGAAATTAGGTTGTCACACCCTTCAATTTTTTGGGTTAACACTATAGCCATAGTGTGGTTAGATGCAAAGGAATAGAGGTAGAAGTCCCTTGAGAAATCAGGACTTATAAGGACTAGAGCTTGATTGATGACCTTCTTGATATCATTGAATGCCTATTTAGAATCTTCATTCCATGTGACTTTAGCATCCTTATTCATCATGTCATTTAGTGGTTTGATAATTTTTTCAAAACCAAAAATAAACTTTCTTACAAAATTTATTTTACCAAAGAATGACTTTAGCTCTTTTTTACTATTTGGAGGTTCTATTCTAGATATGGCCTCCACTCTTTCAGGATCATAGATATCCCATCTTTGGTTATAACATGATCCAATAATTTTCCTTCAGTCACACAAATGATACTCTTATTAGGGTTCAAGGAAATGCCATACCTTATGCAACTTTCAAAAACTTGTAAATGCATGAAGTGATCTTCCCTATTTTTAGAAAAAAACTATTCAATCATCCATATAAATAATGATGCATTTACCCATCAAGCCTTAGAAGGCATGGTCCATAGCTCTTTGGAAGGTGGATCCTACATTGATTAGCCCAAATGGCATCCTCTTGTAAGCAAAGGTCCCCCACTTTGTGGTGAGAGTTGTCTTTATCCTATCCTCTATCAACTAATACTTAGTTGTAACCTGAAAAGCCATCAATAAAATACATAGTTGAGCCTAAAACAACTTGAATCACTTTGTATAGGGAAGGAAGGTAGTAGTTTTCCTTTTTGATACTTTTTTCAAGTTCCTAAAGTCAATACAAAATCTAATCTCACCATTCTTCTTCCTGACTGGCACCAAATTTTCCACCCATGTGGAATCCTTGATGGGGAAGACTATCCTAGCATCTAATAATCTTTTGACTTCCTTGAAGATCATGGGTTATAGGATAGGTTTTAAAAGCCTCTATTTTTGCTTGAATGGTTTGTAACTTTTTTTAAGAGGTATAGTATGTGTGATGACCCTTGGATCAAAGATCTTTAAGTCATCATAGGACCATGTTATGACATCTCTATATTGGGCAAGGAGTTCCTTAGATTTCTTGTTCTCAATGTTTATGTAGGATTTTCCAACATTTACCAACTGAGGTTGATCATGGTGGCCAAAATCAATGGAATTATAATCTTTCCCACTTAACTTGAGAACTTTGGAAACCTTATCCAGTTTGTCCTGATCAAATAGTCTCTCTAAAGCACTCATCCCCTTGAGGATCTTGTTGTCATTCAACTAAATGACCTTACCATTAAATTTGTCCCCCTTAGATGTACTTTCATTAGTCTTTTCAATGATATGAGCATTAAATTCCCTATAATTGGTCATAAAATCTAATATTTGCTGATCATCATTGAAGACTTGGAAATGGTTAACATTATTAAGCACTAAAGGATAAGGGATTAGCTCAATGCTAAAATTAGGGGAATCTTGATTAGGCATGAGGTTGGCTACAACAGATGCCAACCTATCAACACTTGGTTTGATCCCCTTGGGATAAAAATGATGTCAAAGGCATCAAAGGATTCAATCAGATCCCAAACCCTGAACTTATACCTTTTTAGGTATGAGAGCTTACATTGGTATTTGCTTATAACTTGGTTAATCACTAGTTCTGAATCCCCATAAACTAGTATCTCTTTGACTTTGTTTTTTATAAAAACAATTTAGCCTAAGATAAGGGCTTCATATTTAACAAGATTGTTAGTACAAGTGAATTGAAGCCTATAAAAAGTGTGGTAATTTCTATTAGTGGGGATAATTAAAATAATACCAACACCTGATCTAGCATTACACCTAACACCATCAAAATGCAACTTCCATAGTCTAGGAAAAACATGAGCACCCTTGGGATCACATACCTTATCAGTCTCTAGGGTGAAAACCCCTAAGTCTGAGTCTATTTGTTGACCCTCTCATTCACAAAATTGTACTCAGTTATCATATATTTCATTTTTGTCTCTCTCTCAACCCTGATTTGATGGGGGACTCCCTTCTAAGGTAGCCATAGATGTGAACAATCTGTTGACATGTAACCATTCAAAGCCTTGGTCTATTACCTTCTCAATAAGATCCCATAAACATCAAGTATATCAACAACTTGAATATCAATGAATTGTTACACCCTAAGCTTAGAAGCTAGTTGCATGTGAACATTTAAAAGTTCCCCAATTACCCTAATTTTAGATTTATCCAACTAAGTTACCACTCTATCAGACTTAATAGGGGTTAGGCCTAGTTGTTTGCATATAACTATAATAATGATATTATTAGACACCCATGAATCTAATAAGCAATTATGTAAGTTCTTACCAAACATCTTGATAGTGAGTAAGAAAGGAGGAGATTTAGCCTTGGCCTTGTGCACAATCACATTGGCATGATCAGTCTGTGGTGGATTATTAGATTTTAATGATTCTAATAGAAGGTCCCTTTACTTTATAATCTATGTAAGTTTATGCAGGGTGATACTATCCTTTATCCTTTTTATGTATTTAACTATGTTATAACCAGTCTTAAAAGAGCTAAGAATTTCAATGTTGGGTTTAGAAGTAATACCTTTAGGTGGCTCAAAATTTTTATTTGAAGAAGGGTCTAAAGGAGTTCCAAGATTATTTAGAGGTGTTGAGGTAGTCAAAGGATACCTCTTATCCCTATTCCTTAAGGGATAGGTATTTTTCAAGAACTCTTAAAAGGTTTGGATCTCATCAAGTTCATTTTCCTCTTGAAAGGGGAAATCAAAGGTGTCTACTATGAAGGCTTGATCAGATAAATTAGGTCTAGAGGTTATTTCACTACTATCCTTGCTAGGGACCACCTCAAATGTATCCAACTCCTCTTGGAAACCCTTATAGGATTTGAAAAATTCTATATAATCAATTTCCCCATGTTTGGTTGTACAATATACCCTACAATAGTCAGGCAATGAAATATCAACGAGGTTAATATCCATAGTATTCTTTTTAGAAGATGGCTCATTATTCCTATTATTATGAAAAACTATCATTTTTAAACCTATTAGTTGGTTTGTTATACCTTTGAAATGAGAAGTTCCTACCTAAAATTTTAATAGTATTCCCAACTTGTTTTTGCAACTAAAGAAAATTAGTGCTCAACTTTTAGACCATTTTTAGGATAGATTCATTCTCATTTTTAGGAGTTTCATAATTATGCACCTAGTTATTGTTATTAGATGGTGCCAAATCCCTTTGATCATTTGGATTGAATCCATTAGTAGGATGATTTAGGAATCCAAAATTTTGATTGGGAGCTACATGACTCAATGACAATTGGGTTAAGTTTGGGAGTGATTTTAATGCTGGGATATTCTAGTTATTATTTGGGAACAAGTTCATCATAGGCATTTATGGGTTGATGTTTGGCATAGAATATGCCATTTGTCCTTGGGGATACATCTGACCATTAATGGTTACTACTTTAACATAGGCTCTAGTTAGTGAAGTTATGGTTGGCATGGATCTCTTCAAAAATACAGAGGTCATGGGATCTATTGGATATTTGTAAATCTTTAAAGCTAAGACATCATCAATTTTGTAAGGGTCTATGGTCCTGCTAAACATTTTATAAAATCTAGCATTGAAGGACCTAATAGGCTCACTTTCATCTCTTCTAATAGTGGTAAATTGATGGTAGATAACATAAGGACTCACAATTTTACCAAATTGATCAATGAATGCATTATTAAAATCATCTCAGCTTGTGATATAATTATTAGGGAAGTTCAAATACCATTTATAAGAAGCATCTTTAAATGTAAAGGAGAATAACCTGTAAACTACATCCTTATGCACAACATTAAGTAATTTTAAGGTAGCCTTAAAATACTTTATATGTTCTTTAGTAGTTACTCTACCCATTGGGCTAAATGTAGGTAGATATTTCTCAGGGTATCTTGGGAGATCATGTACCACACCTGGTACATTGATGGAAGACTCTCTTGTTAGGATAAATAACCGGAAGCACACAATTGATTACCAAGCAACTTAATATGCAAAAATTAACCAGAATACACAAGTAACTAGAATTCAAAAATAACACATGATATGAGAGACAATACACAACTTGTATTAAAAATCTTTTAGAAGGAAATACAACAAAGAAGGCTGCCACAGTTCTTCTTCCTTACTTACCTCTAGGACTCCCACACCTCTAGGGCATAAACAATAAATCTTCCTTTAAAGCTCTCTCCCTTAGGTCCCAACACCCAACTCAAACACATAGTTGGTGTTCACCTTACACCTGTGCTCCACGCACTCCACAAGTGCTCCATGCACTTCACAAGTACACAAACGTACTCCAAGTAGATCTCACCTGATTTTACTCCCTATTGTGTTGCTATCCTATCTAATCTTGCACACCTGCAAATCAATCTAGTTCTGCACACCTGTGAACCTTAACCTTACACACACATACACCTATAAATGAATGATCTTACTTATCCATGCAGATCTCCTATCGTAGCCATGCTCACCTGATGACCAAGATCATACATACATGAAGAACCCTGCTGATTCTCCAATCTAGCACCCACACTTGGTACTGTGGCACTAGGAGGAACACACCATGCTCAGCTCACACACAAAAGGAGCTTATATTATTGCTCTCTTACTCTCTAGCACTAGTTTACAATACAACCAATGAGTCTCTTAAATAGATCTCATGCAAACAATAATTAGACATCCAATTACAATAATTAGATCCGCATCTTCTAGTCTAAAATTGGCTCTTGACATGCAAACACTTGGTTCGTTAGCTAACTGTCCGTAACATACTCATAGTCTAAACCATACAGGTGACTGATGTCGGTCCCTATTTGCCTGGGGGGTGTCGATGCCGGTCGACTTCTGATTGACGTTGGTTGCCTTCCTATCTCCTCCCTACCAACATCGGTTGGCCTGACCAACGTCGGTGACAGTAACACTCAGCAACTTTCCTGAAACCTCCTCCAATGTCTGCATCAGTGAAGCTTTTAGCTCCACAACCTAAAAATCTCCCACTTAGAGATAAATAGCTACACTGTACCTATCCATGTACCCCATCTAATTTGTTTCCTGGCTTGTATCCCTCTTCAAGATCAATCTTGAAGATAACCCACCACACAACTTATGGTGTACCTCCTATCATCCAAATACCCTATCGCATCCGTATCTACAAACCCATGTAGTGAAGTCCTAACCCTGCATGTATACCTACTGCTGGTCCCTCTCAAATATCTGAGAACCCACTTCCTTGAATTGGCTCCTAACTCTCTGACAACACCCACTGCTTGGGCAAACTCAGGCCTATACCAGACCTCATGTGATTTCAGACACTGAACTGTCTAGCCCTTAGTGTGCTCCGATTCTGCATCCTGCATAATGAACCTCACCGACACCTGATTCACATCAGCTCCCACTAGAGACAAAATCAACCTGTGATCTCCCATGTCCCCCATGCCAAAGAATTTTGCTGCTCCAAATTCTTCATAGCAAACCACTGAACTAATCTTACCCTTAGCTCAGCAAAACCCTGTATGTACAAACCTGCTAGCAAACATACCATCCACATACAATAATAGAATGATGTTGCAATCACCATCCCCCTGGTAAGACAAACCACAGTAGTTACCCTGACATTGACTAAAGTCATGCTTTGTCATCCCCCTGTCAAAACCTGTACCACTATCCTGCAGCTTCCTCAAGACCATATGCCCTGGTCTTTCATCTCACGTGTCCATTCTCTTTATTCTTCAACTAAGGTATCCATTCATCTCTGTGCTTTTCATACCTACTGGCAACCCTACCAAATCTCCTGCTTGGTTTTGCATCTTATTCCTACCATGCTCCCACTATTTCCTGGATCCTTCCTGCTCTACACTCAGCAACTAGTATAAAGAAGAGGAACAACCAATTTGAGGCTTACTTACCATCTTCAGTCCTCCATATGGGCATTTGAGACTCCTTGATAGCTTGTTG
Source organism: Torreya grandis (assembly GCA_037957365.1). NCBI lineage: Eukaryota > Viridiplantae > Streptophyta > Pinopsida > Cupressales > Taxaceae > Torreya > Torreya grandis. The sequence continues at coordinate 1,570,470 of JARHVA010000283.1, read as the reverse complement.
TCTACCCAAAATCCGTTACAGTGACTAACCTCGGTCACCACATAGTCTGCATCCAACTAACGTCGGTTCCATGCGCCTGTCCTGACTACCAACCCTACCGATGTTGGTGTCCCCTACTGCCGATGTTGGTCTTCCTGACTGACGTCAGTCTTACCTACTACTGACATTGGTTTTCCTATCGATGCCGGTACCTGTGTTTTCCTGTGAGTGATGAATTTTTACCCATGAGCTCCTTTGAATCAAAACCCATGTCCAAATTGCCCTACTTAGAAGTATCCAGCGCCATCCGCTGGTCTCTATCCGCCATCTCCTCCATAAACACCAAGGCTTTCTAGTTCTTAAGCCTGTCAAATATATCAGTCTTCCTCTTAAGAACATGCATCTCCTTCTTGCTCATGTGACCAAGCCTACAAAGCCACGTCTCTGCAATAGAAGAAGAATCAGTAATATAAACAAGTAGATAAAGAGTACTTGTTTTCTTACCACCAGCTAATTCAAGTGCATCCGTTATGAGAGTTCTTGTGCATATATCATCACCCAACTTTCCTGAAGAAATTAGCCACATCTCCAAGCCTGGGACCTGCATAACCTCCTTCAACACCCATGTGTTGGCCGCCTGCAATTTCAGCTTCACTTCCCCTTTGCCAATTCTTTGGTAAGGCTCACCAGCTCCTCTCCCTAGGGCTGCATGGAAAGAGGCAACAAAATCTATTATCCAAGATTCAAATTTATCTAAGAAACCTCCCAGAGCATCCTGTGCCACAACACCTGCAACATCTGCATCTTTAATTCCTTCATGCTGATCTGCTACCAACCAACAATATTCTTTTACATGCTCTTTCTTTCCATAGGACCACAAGTGACCATCTGTGCTTTTTAACTCCTCCATTCTTAGCTTCCTTTCATCTGCCATTGCTTTACTCCCACTCAATTAGAAACCCCTGAGAGTGACCTATAACCAAACACAAAACTTGTTCCCTGCAACCTTAGCTCTGATACCACGTGTTGGGATAAATAACTGGATGCACACAATTGATTACCAAGCAACTTAATATGCAAAAATTAACTAGAATACACAAGTAACTAGAATTCAAAAATAACACATGATATGAGAGACAATACACAACTTGTATTAAAACTCTTTTAGAAGGAAATACAACAAAGAAGGCTGCCACAGTTCTTATTCCTTACACACCTCTAGGACTCCCACACCTCTAGGGCATAAACAATAAATCTTCCCTCAAAGCTCTCTCCCTTAGGTCCCAACACCCAACTCAAACACAGAGTTGGTGTTCACCTTACACCTATGCTCCACGCACTCCATAAGTGCTCCACGCACTCCACAAGTGCTCCATGCACTCCACAAGTACACAAACGTACTCTAAGTAGATCTCACCTAATTCTGCTTCCTATTGTGTTGTTATCCTATCTGATCTTGCACACCTACAAATCAATCTAGTTTTGCACACCTGTGAACCTTGACCTTGCACACACATACACCTACAAATCAATGATCTTACTTACCCATGCAGATATCCTATCGTAGCCATGCTCACCTGATGACCAAGATCATACATACATGAAGAACCCTGTTGATTATCCAATCCAGCACCCACACTTGGTACTGTGGCACTAAGAGGAACACACCATGCTCACCTCACACACAGAAGGAGCTTATATTATTGCTCTCTTACTCTCTAGCACTAGTTTACAATACAACCAATGAGTCTCTTAAATAGATCTCATGCAAAAAATAATTAGACATCCAATTACAATAATTAGATCCACAGCTTCTAGTCTAAAATTAGCTCTTGACATGCAAACACTTGGTTCGTTAGCTAACTGCCCATAACATACTCACAGTCTGAACCACATAGGTGACTGACGTCGGTCCCTGTCTACCTAGGGGGTGCCAACACTGGCTGACTTCTGACCGACATCGGCTGCCTTCCTGTCTCCTCCCTACCGACGTCGGTTGGCCTGACTGACACCAGCAACAGTAACACTCAACAACCTTCCTAAAACCTCCTCCAATGTCTACATCAGTGAAGCTTTTAGCTCCACAACCTAATAATCTCCCACTTAGAGATAAACAGCTACACTATACCTATCCCTGTACCCCATCTAATCTATTTCCTGGCTTGTATCCCTCTTCAAGATCAATCCTGAAGATAACCCACCACACAACCTGTGGTGTACCTCCTGTCATCCAAGTACCCTATCACATCCATATCTACAAACCCATGTAATGAAGCCCTGACCTTGCATGTATACTTGTTGTTGGTCCCTCTCAAATACCTGAGAACCCACTTCCCTAAATTGGCTCCTAACTCTCTGACAACACCCACTGCTTGGGCAAACTCAGGCCTATACTAGACCTCATGTGATTTCAGACACTGAACTGTCCAGCCCTTAGTGTGCTTCAATTTTGCATCCTGCGTAATGAACCTCGCTGACACCTGATTCACATCAGCTTCCACTGGAGACAAAATCAACCTGTGATCTCCCATGTCCCCCATGCCAAAGAATTTTGCTGCTCCAAATTCTTCATAGCAAACCACTGAACTAATCTTACCCTTAGCTCAGCAAAACCCTGTATGTACAAACCTGCTAGCAAACATACCATCCACGTACAGTAATAGAATGATGTTGCAATCACCATCCCTCTGGTAAGACAAACCACAATAGTTACCCTGACATTGACTAAAGTCATGCTTTGTCATCCCCCTGTCAAAACCTGTACCACTATCCTGTAGCTTCCTCAAGACCATATGCCCTGGTCTTCTATCTCACGTGTCCGTTCTCTCTATTCTTCAACTAAAGTATCCATTCGTCTCTATGCTTTTCATACTTACTGGCAACCCTACCAAATCTCTTGCTTGGTTCTGCATCCTATTCCTGCCATGCTCCCACTTTTTCCTGGATCCTTCCTGCTCTGCACTTAGTAACTAGTATAAATAAGAGGAACAACGAATTTGAGGCTTACTTACCATCTTCAGTCCTCCATATGGGTGTTTAAGACTCCTTGATAGCTTGTTGTCTACCCAAAATCTGTTACAGTGACCGACCTCGGTCACCACACAGTCTGCATCCAACTAACGTCGGTTCCATGCGCCTGTCCTGACTACCAACCCTACCGATGTTGGTGTCCCCTGCTACCGACGTTGGTCTTCCTGACTGACGTCAGTCTTACCTACTACGGACATCAATTTTTCTGCCAATGCCAGTACCTATGTTTTCTTGTGAGTGATGACTTTTTACCCGTGAGCTCCTTTGAATCAAAACCCATGTCCAAACTGCCCTACTTAGAAGTATCCAGCCCCATCCACTGGTCTCTGTCTGCCATCTCCTCCATAAACACCAAGGCTTTCCAGTTTTTAAGCCTATCAAATATATCAGTCTTCCTCTTAAGAACATGCATCTCTTTCTTGTTCATGTGACCAAGCTTACAAAGCCACGTCTCCACAACAGAAAAAGAATTAGTAATATAAACAAGTAGATAAAGAGTACCTATTTTCTTACCACCATCTAATTCAAGTGCATCCACTGTGAGAGTTCTTGTGCATCTCTCATCACCCAACTTTCCTAAAGAAATTAGCCACATCTCCAAGCCTGGGACCTACATAACCTCCTTCAACACCCATGTGTTGGCCGCCTGCAATTTCAGCTTCACTTCCCCTTTGCCAATTCTTTGGCAAGGCTCACCAGCTCCTCTCCCTAGGGCTGCATGGAAAGAGGCAACAAAATCTATTATCCAAGATTCAACTTTATCCAAGAAACCTCCCAGAGCATCTTGTGCCACAACACTTGCAACATCTGCATCTTCAGTTCCTTCATGTTGATCTGCTACCAACCAACAATATTCTTTTATCTGCTCTTTCTTTCCATAGGACCGCAAGTGACCATCTATGATTTTTAACTCCTCCATTCTTAGCTTACTTTTATCTGCCATTGCTCTACTCCCACTCAATCAGAAACCCCTGAGAGTGACCTATAACCAAACACAAAACTTGCTCCCTATAACCTTAGCTCTGATACCATGTGTTGGGATAAATAACTGGAAGCACACAATTGATTACCAAGCAACTTAATATGCAGAAATTAACTAGAATACACAAGTAACTAGAATTTAGAAATAACACATGATATGAGAGACAATACACAAATTGTATTAAAACTCTTTCAGAAGGAAATACACCAAAGAAGGCTACCACAGTTCTTCTTCCTTACACACCTCTAGGGTATAAATAGTAAATCTTCCCTCAAAGATCTCTCCCTTAGGTCCCAACACCCAACTCAAACACAGAGTTGGTGTTCACCTTACACCTGTGCTCCACGCACTCCACAAGTACACAAACATACTCCAAGTAGATCTCACCTGATTTTGCTCCCTGTTGTGTTGCTATCCTATCTGATCTTGCACACCTACAAATCAATCTAGTTCTGCACACCTGTGAACCTTGACCTTGCACACACATACACCTGCAAATCAATGATCTTACTTACCCATGCAGATCTCCTATCGTATCCATGCTCACCTGATGACCAAGATCATACATACATGAAGAACCCTGTTGATTCTCCAATCCAGCACCCACACTTGGTACTGTGGCACTAAGAGGAACACACCATGCTCACCTCACACACAGAAGGAGCTTATATTATTTCTCTCTTACTCTCTAGCACTAGTTTACAATACAACCAATGAGTCTCTTAAATAGATCTCATGTAAACAATAATTAGACATCAAATTACAATAATTAGATTCGCAGCTTCTAGTCTAAAATTGGCTCTTGACATGCAAACACTTGGTTCGTTAGCTAACTGCCCGTAACATACTCGCAGTCCGAACCACACAGGTGACTGACATCGGTCCCTGTCTACCTGGGGGGTGCCGACGCTGGCCGACTTCTGACCGACATCGGTTGCCTTCCTGTCTCCTCCCTGCTGACGTCGATTGGCCTGACCGATGCCAGCAATAGTAACACTCAACAACCTTCCTGAAACCTCCTCTAATGTCTGCATCAATGAAGCTTTTAGCTTCACAACCTAACATCTCTCAACCAAGCCATACTTGGATAGAGATTAAAAGCATAGGTACCTTGAAGGGGTGAATTTTGCAAAGATTTGGACCTCTTACATCTACCTTTATCACGTCTATCCTTTTGGTGAACCTCAAGTTCAAGTAAAGGCTCTTTGATTTTTAAGTGTGATCTTGTTCTAATCCTGGACAATTCTACCTTACAATTTGAGGATCCTACCTAAAATACAATTTATCAAGTTAATTTTTATAAATAATAAGAGTTAGACCTACATATTAAGCTTATTTTGTAAAGGTGGTATGAAAAACTACAAAGGACATTGATCTTTGATTGAATTATCTCAAAGATACATTCAATTACATGAATACGATCTATCTTTGCAATTCTAAGCCTAAAAGAACTCAAATCTATGCATGATATGCCCACCTTTGATCAAAATGAGTCATCCTAACCTCAGATACTATGGATATTCAAAGCTTAAGCTAAATTTACCAAAAACAAAGCATCAATGCCCAAAGAACTTCAAAGGAAGCACAAAGATGTGATGAACACAACAAAGATCGATGATCCTTATACTTTTAAGAAAAAAATTCACTCAAAAACACAAAGATATACTAATATTTAGATAAAGTAGACTAATATCATCAAAGATTCAAATAATTTAAGCCCTCCTTCTTGCACTACTAGAGCTTCTCCTATTGATGCTTCTAAATGAACCATAGGTGCTCTTATTGTTTAAGGAACACTTCTCATTTTAGAATTTTAAAATTCAAGGTATGAGTTGCAGGTTTTGGCAATCTAGTTACCTATGGTGAAATAACAATAGAGCAAGATAAACTATTCCAAAATATTTATATAATTTGGTGGTTTGGATCCACCTTGGTCCATTCTTCATGAATTGCTAAGAATTTATGTTAATGCTTAGTGAATTATGATCTAGATTCAAGCTATAGACTAATCTAAATGGATATTTATAATGAAGCTAAATCTAAAATGATCTTTGGGTAAAAAAGGAGCAAAGAGAATGGTAAGGTAGAAAATAAAAGAGTGATTACCAATTTTAGCCTTAAACATTATGATAAAGCATCCATTTCAACTGAGTATGCATTCAAATCGATATATAATATAAAATAGCCTAAGCTCAAATTCTACTATATACCAGGCCAATTTCAAAGGATAGTGTGAAGAATCAAAAGTAAGAACTAATTGTTATTTAATGATTTACTACTATTTATCAAATAGCACATGCACATCTAAAAATAAAGTAAAATAAAAATGGAGAACAAAAGATCTTTCAGCTAATCTAGCAGGTTACACAAATTAGAAACCTTATGATTACTAGGATACAACTCAAAATCCCAAGACACCATTCAAATTTAAGACCTTAGCTAGCAATTGAGAGAAAAGCTAAAAATGAAAATTAACACATCAAACATGGACAATCTTTGCAAAATTCCCTCGATTCTATTAATTGCTTCAAATTGTACAAAGTTACTCAAAAATCTCTCTTTTAAAAATGGTAATGCATGCCTTTATAGGAATATTAAGTAATATACTGATCAATAGCAAGATATATGTATACAAGGATAAGGACAATTGTCCTTAAAAGTTCTAAAATACACATGCTTTTCATAATCATACTGACCTAGAGGCAAATATTCTAAAAAATGAGCATATGCCTTTATAATGGAATATTCTATTTAAAAATGTTACAAAATTATGCAAAATAAAAGGTTATCTAATTGGTTGATGGGGCCTTTGATTGTCATTATTGGAGGATGTTCATGGCTTTCTCATGTTACTCATTAATTACTTCCAGATCCATAACAAGCTTCATGATCTACTCCTCCTTTTGATCTGCCAAGTCATCAAATTCTCTATCGTTCCTATCCATGGCCTCTTTAATGTTCCTAGCTTTGTTTATCCTTTCCCTTGCATTGAATATCATGTCTATTATATTGTTGTTATTAACCCTAGATTTTCTTTGGCCTTTTTCTTTGATTTCTTGGGTTACCAAAGTAGCCCTATGTTTGAATTCCTGATCACTTATGATCACAAAGGCATTGAATTGTGCAAGCTTTGTAAGCATGGTCCCAAGAAGTTGTTCAATTCTTGCAATTAGTTTCTTATCCTCTTTTAGGACCCTTTCTACACCATTATGCCATGAACTTAAAATTTGAACCTTTTCAATCAAAATCCCTAGAATTGTTCTCAAATGTCCCATACTAATGGTCTTGAAGTTTGGGATCTATTTCTTTGCTTAAATGTTGAGGAGTTGGGCTATTTTGTCTTCTAAGGCCTGCCACTAGGTGACTAAACTCTCGGCTAGTATGCACTACCCTTCTAATGCACTTTGTCTTAGTTTCATTGACTTAAGTACCTAAAACATGTCATGAAATGACTCATCAAGCATTTTGGTTATTGCATTTGATACTGATAGAATTGCTTGTGTTTTCAAGTATTTTTTCTCCTTTCACAAATTTTGGATTCTCTGCTTCAAACCCTGCACTCCAGCTATAGCTTGTGTTGACTGGGATTCAATAAGACTTTCCACATCTTCCTCATGAATGGTAGCCTCACCCAATTACTATCCTCTCATAGGGGTTAATCCTACATATGGTTCCACCTTATGAAAGGTGAATTCTTCTATCTCAACCATAGTTGTCCTGGTTGTTATTCTCTCTAACCCATCTATTTCAGGGTTGAAATGGACAATAGTAACTAACTCTTTGAATTTGGGAGGTTTTGGGACCTCTACACCTAAGCTACTATATGTTCTTAGAGCATCTATATTCTTGCCTTCCAGTCCTTCAACGGCCATAATTTTCCTTTGTTCCTACTCCTTCACTATAGCCCTTATCAAAGGCTTCATATCATCTTATATTTCAACATCAGTAACCCTCATTATGGCCCAAGAATGTGAGAGAGATGGGATATTTTGCAATTTTCCATATATGAACTAGTCAAGAATAACTCATCCATAAATTGGGAACTCATCACTGAATATATTGACTTCACTAATGGGATGAGTGAAGGTCAATCTTAGTCTCTTCTTTGGTCCCACAAGGACTAGTGCTAGCTTTTCCTTCCTCTTCTCATGGGATGTTATTGGGATAAGATATTTTCTTATATCTTCTTTAGGTTTCCCTTCCTTATCAGAATCATAAGCTTATGTAAGTTCCTTGAGATCACCCTCAAGTATCTCCTTTGGCTCTAAGGCTATCATGTCTAGGTATTGAATTAGGGAAGGTAGCCTTTGTGGGAGTGCTAAATATGGGGTCCCCTCTCTAGGCCTATCTTCTAATTTCACCTCTCCCACTTTCTCCTTAGCCTTTATTTATTTACCTTGAACTTGTTCAACCTATTATTAGGGCTATGGTTTCTATGCCTGAGACAACTCATGGGCTATTCTAAATGGCCCAGTAGTAAGTGATATTGAAAAGGATACATTTACCATGTTTCCCTAGATGGTTTGTTATCCTTGATTAACCTATGTTCAATCTTAATGTTGTGGCCTTGGACCCTAGCCAATGCCTCCTCATAGTTCTTAGCCTTAATATATATGGTGTCATGAACACCAAGTTGATGTACATATTATAACTTTAGAAGCTTCTTATCCCTTATATTCTCACCTACTACATTCTTTAGATCCCACATCTAGAATTCATTTAGTTGGAATCCAAATGAATCCCTATGTGTGGACATGATCTCCACCTATTTATAAATTTTTATTATGGTTTTCTCAATATTAAAGGGGAAGGGGTGGAGTAGACCCTTCCTATTCTCTCTACAATTCTTATCAATGCCATGGATGAGCTAGGAGGCAATTTTCTACTCTACAAGCTTATTTGGAACATATACTAGCGGCCTATAAGGTTGGGACATGATTCCTTCTGTCTTGATGATTGTACAATTAGGGTAATACCATACGTCCCCTATCATTTTAACATAATTATTGATGAGGGTGTGGATTCTAGGCATGGGAACACCTGTGATGGCTTCCATTATAGTTGGATAAACACAGTCATAAATAAACTATATGTAATTCCTGTACTTGAAGATGTGTAGTTTGGAATAGTAATGTGAAATGGTTATCTTGCCCTCTAGGGACTAGTTACTAATCCTAGGGAAAGTGATTGAGGTAATAAGGGCATCAATTAGGTATAACATCATAAATAATTGCTTTGAGGTCTTTCTTTTGATGGTGTTAAATTTTTTGGCTAGGAGAACATTGATTAAGTCTCTAATTGGAGGGGTAAGTTTTTCCTCCACCATGTAGTGCACATATGGGACCTAGATCTTATTCACATAAGCATTTGAAGGGGAAATTTTATCTCAATTTAATAGGGTAATTATTACCCTAATGCCCTCTTTGAATTGGATGATAGGGATCTTTCCCTCAATGTTTCTAAAGATATAAGGTCCTTGGTGCAGCTAAGGTCTACAGGTAGAGTCCAAATCATGGTTATTGGTCAACTCTTTGATTTTAGAAAGGTTTAAATGGGGGAGAGGGAAATTTTAGTACTTCTAAAAATTAATAGGAGAAATATGTCTACCCATTTTGATTTCCCCTTCCTAATTATTCATTCATTATCTATTCCACAATCAACAAATATGGGGGTAAGGATGTCAATACAATGTAATACCTCTAGTTTTGTCATGGTGTGATGTAGGCTAGCCATCTGGACTAAAACCAAGTCATAGTGTCACATTCTCATGGTGGAATGAATTCCTTTTTTCTTCATGTGAATTGGGTTGAAATTATTATATCATGAAGAAGAGCTCAGACCAATTCCTAATGCTTTAGATGTTCAATGCTACGAGGTCCAATTCAATATCTTTGAAGACCCAACCCTTATTATCTATTATAAAATAGATATAAGTCTCTTATTTAAATTTTTTCCTTTTAGATACCATATTTTTTGTCTTTGATAATTTTTCACATTGAATTATAGATGATCTCTTTGAAAGATGTCTGTTTCTGTAAATTTTCACTTTTTTCTTAGTTTTTTATGAAAAAAGATAGAAACACCAGATTAAGGGTGTGTACATGGTAAACATTTTTTCATTGATGAATATATGAAGAGAGAAATCCTTTTTGTCTTGGAAGGAGTACTTTCAATAAGACAACACTATCACAATATTGTTGGTTAGACAAAGATGTAGGGTGGACCACCTAGCATATGCTAGATCCAAGAAGCCAAAGCTTCCTTGGATGGCTGTCAATCCACTCCCCTAATAAAAAATGAAGATGATAAAATAAAATAAATTTAATTATATTTAAATTAATGATAAATTAAATTCTAAGTACAAAAATAAATGAAATACTTATTGAAAGAAAAATGACTAAATCTAGCACATGCTAAAACTAGCCAAGGCAAGGCCATAGTTTTGGGGTTTGGGTAAAATGGTAAGGGTCAAAAGGATTATTTTTTTGGGTTGGGTAAATGATTAGGGATTAAAATAGACAAAATTTTAAATGGATAGATGAGTTAAAGAAGAGAATATGTCGAGTGTGGCAAAGAGGTGAAAGAGTTCAAGTAAGGAATATGACAAAGAGGCAAAATGGGGTAAAGGGGTAAAAGGGTAAATGGTAAGATGAGGAAGGGATGAAGAAAATAATGGTGAAGTGAGTGAAAAGTTTAAGGTAAGGGAGGGAAAAAGGAAATAAATTATAAAATTGAAATAACAAAATAAAAGATTACCTCAATGTTTGTAGATGCTTATTGATGAAGATGGTTTGTTGAAGATTGTTGATGAAGATGTCTTGAAGAAAATTTGGTAGAGATTCATTACTTTGAATTATTTTCCTCCAATATGTGGATATTAATGAACTCCTTTAAATGGGTGAACACCTGTAATAAAATTTGGGCAGAAATACTCTAACTTTTCAACCTCCTCCTTGGGTGAAGGAAAGGGGGGGTATTTGTAGTTTTTTTGTGAGGAAACATGGTTAAAGAGGGCATCTTGGAAGTATGGTGAATTTTTCCCCAATGTCAAGGATGGGGTTGGTGGAAGATTCCTATGGGGGTTTTCAAGTATCCCTACATTGCATGCAAGTCCAAGTTTAAAAAGAATTGTGCACATGGTTTGAAAATGGGACCAAAGACTTTGTTACACCCTTATTTGTCCTCATTTATGAATTTTAAGAGTTCTCCCACAAAATATGGCACCATTTTTCAAGGGGTCATGGGTGATTCAAGGTGAGGTGGGTGAAGATTCCAATTTGGGCTGATAAGTTTCTTATTGGGGCTAAGGAGTCTAAAATAGGGGCTCTTTGTCTCTCCCAAGGTGTGAAAGGGGCAGGTAAGTCAATTTTGAAGGCTATTTTCATGTGAAAATGAAAATCCAAGTTAAATTACTTACCCTTGATTATAAATTCGACCCATTTCAAGTGGGGACCCTTGCGATGCTTAAATGAGGTCATTAAGCATCTTGGAAAAAGGGGCTAAACGTGGGGTACCAAGCCATGTCACTTTGCTACATCATTTTGCCATGTCACATGCCATGTCATTTGTCATGTCATATGCCATGTCACATTCTATTTCACATGCCATGTAATTTTCCATGTCACTTTCTATGTCATATGCCATGTCATCATGAATAGTGAAAGTGGATCGCACAGTGAATAGTGATGGTGAATAGTGATTTCAAAAATTATTTTTGAATGGTGTTTTCAAATAATACTTTTTGAATATAAATGGGTATAATATGGAATTTGGTTAAGTTATGGAGGGTGTAAAAATGGGTTAGGAAGGTTTGAGGAGGATTTAAGGTGGTCTTGAGGCATTCAAACACCTAGAACTGTAAGTGTGTAGTTTTCTAGTGTCTATATTTTGCCCCTTTTCGTTATACGACTTTGAATTAACAAGTTGAAAAATAAAAATAGATTATTTTTTTGAAGTTTAGGGTGCCTTGAGTATGGAAGGAGGTGTTCCCCCTCAAATCAAGAGTCGATAAGGAGAGGCTAAATTAGGTGTAGGTTTGATAAGCAGTTGGTAGGGAAGCACTAGGTGGTGCCGCAAGGTAATGGGGCATGTGAGATGCCAATAGGTGCATAAAATGAAACTAAGCATGGTAGTAAATATTGTGTAAAGATGAAAGCCACCAATATTGGTAAAATAATTTTAATGCTAAGAAGATAGGTGACCAATAGACCACATGACTATTATTATGATAATTGGGTACACTTGTTAGCCTTCATAACAAAAGAGGTGGTATCTATGTGGGTATCCAAATTTAGGAGTGATCACATGTGTGGGTAACTAAAATTGGCAGTGATCTCATGTAAAACACTAATGATCAGGTCATATACTAGGTGGTGCAAAATATTAAATGTTTAAATGTTCAACAAGGAAAAATCAGTTGGCATGGTAAAAATGACTATGGTGAGGGCATCATAAAACATGTAAATAGGTCAAGTCAAAAATACCAATGTTGGGGTAGACATGGGAAAGATGGTTGGGTGGTTAGAATGGGGTGGTTGAGTGTATGCCATATACACTAGGCAAGTGGATGCTGCCTACATAGCTCCATGGATATAATGTCCAAAATGAACTTCATGCCTAATGTAGTTATTTTGAGGTTGGGAGTGTTGGGTAACTAGTTGCCTCAATATGAAAAGGTGATGAGTTTATAGATAAAAATGAAGGTGGAAAAGGATCGAAGAGTCTAAACATGGGTAGGACAAAAATAAGGTCATAATAAAATAAAGGGGTAATAATTCTAAAAAACTTGCCACCAAAAAAAATGGATAAATAGGCTATACTAAGCTATAGGCAATATAATACTACTCAAACTATCATGGTGATCTAATAGGGTCTTTCATCACCATCTAAATAAGCTGACATTGTGCATACTCCATAATAATGTCGTGAATAGGCTATGGAAGGGGTATGGTTCAATGATTTGGGGAAGCAAAATAGTAGAGTGGGTAAATGGGTCATGGTGAAGATTCAAACCCTTGACTCTTGAACCAGTGGGGCACTGAAATAAGCAAGCATTGAGTTTTGAGGGAATTCTAAGAAAGACACTGAGGGGCTTTGGAATATAGAAAAATACTAATTAATTTAGGGAGCAAGTTGTGTTCCCACATAGATATCCTAAATCTCCCATTTGAAGATGCTTTTTAGCTTGATTCCAACAATGGTGAAAGAGCATAGCAAAAGGGATATAAAATTAGTAAGACTAGGGGGACGGGGAAGGAAAATTCTTCCAAATAGCTAGCAGTGATTACACATGTTTTCTAGTCACATGACTTGTGAATGAGGCAAAAAGAGAAAGCATTGAAAAGTGTCAAGCAAAAAGCGTTGAAGGGCTGAGCATGAGATGGATGAAAAGAGAAGCATCGAGGCAACCAAGGGGGATGAAAGGAGCCAGGCATGGTCATATGGATGAAAAACAAGGAGTTCTAGGTAATGATGAAGAGAAAAGGAAAATAAAAGGTAGAAGTGAATAAATAAAAAGGATAGAGAATGAAGGATGGTGAACCTGATTGTCAGGTGGCCATGAAAGGCTTGAAAATAAGTCTAAAAAGACTGGGAAGAAGGATTTCGTGATGAAAATGAGAGAGAAAGAAAAGGGAAATGTAAGGGGTGAAATAATGAGATGAAGACAAGGGATAAAAATCAAGGATGATAAGAAGGAAGAATTGAAGCAAGGATACAAAGCACATATACTCCTACATATACAAAAGACGAGTAAGTACTGCAATGGAGAGCAAAGGGGAATTGGAGATAAGAAGAAAATGACAATTATGGAAGGCTTCTCTAGGATAAATACCTAGATTGGGGCTAGAGGAGGAGGAAATAAAAAGGCTAATAGAAAGAGAAAATGGTGAGATAAAGAGGAATGAAGTGGAGGATGTGATGAGAACAGGGGAAATAATCAACAAAAAAGACATCTGATACAAGGTGAAACTGGTGAGAAAATGAAAGCGAACAAAAGGAAGTGGGTGAATGCTTAGAGTTTTAGGACACAAATTAGATGGAGAAGGGGAATGACATACATGCCTAGTTAAGGCAGTGAAGAGTAGGCAAGGAGACAAAGAGGATATAATGTGGTATGGGGTGCAAATAGTGGAGCAAAAGCATAAGAAGATGATAGGGAGGCCAAAAAAATAGTGGAGATGATGGCTAGATAGGAGAGAAGAGTGGGGAATTGGGAAAGCTATCAATACTTATGTTAAAAGGGATTGACAAGCTGGAAAAGTGATTAAAAGAGATTGACAAGCTAGAAAAAAAATGGTAGACAAGGCAAGTGGCATTAAAACCCAAGGGTGTTAAGAAAGAATGTTCAAGGTGGTCTTGGTTTAGGATGCCTTAGGTGAGGGGCATGATTAGCAGTGGAAATTAGTTAGGAAATGGGGAGTTAGTTTTTAGTGGCCAAGTTGCATGTGAGTAGTGCCTACATAGTCAAAATGGACATCAGGCCAATGTAGTTTGATTAAAAGGATAGCCATGCACTGATTTGAAAGACCACAAAGTTTAGGTGAGGTTGGTTGGATGAAAAATTGGCAAGAGGTCAAAACTAGTTAAGGTTGATTTTGGTTTGCTTGTGGTTGATGGTGAAGGGAAGGAAAGGGAAATGTTAGTGGCTAAGCTACTTATAAGCAGTGCCTACATAGTCCATGGACATCAGGCCAATGTAGTTCCAAATAGGGGTTGGGTTAATGGTGTCCAAGTGGGTTGTCCTAATTAGATGAACCACATGGGTTGGTTTGGGCTAATGGTAGAGGGTTTTGGTGAAGCAATAGAGGTGTTGGGTTATGGTGAAGGTAATTGTGAAAGTGAATGGGGTAGGTTGGTATGGTTAATGGTGTTGGGCTGGGTTAATGGTGTCTAAGGGAATACTAGGCCTAGTAACATAATTGACCTTCAATGGTACTAATCTAAAGAAGAGGTGTCTTTGTTAGGAGGTTACATTGGTTGAAGTTATGTGAGGTTATAGGTTAAGTGGTAGTAGCTATCACTATGAGCTAAGTTCTAGCAAATGGTTTTATATCAAGATTTGCATAGTCACAATAGCAAATAGTCATCATCACTATGAACCAATTTTTATTGGTTGTAGAGGAGAAATGGCATTCAAAGAATTTATTTGATGATTAGGTAGATTCTATGAGTTAGAAAACTAGTAGCGTGGTGAGCAATGGAAGATAGTTTGTGTCCTCCTCAAGAGTTACATTGATGGGCTAGGTAAAAGGTGTCCTTGTATACATCTTTTGCTCCTAAAATGATAATTTATAGAGGCCCTTTGATTAGGTAGCGATGTGCTGAGGGTTATGTAGCATGCAACTAGACAAGATGGTTACACATCTTCTAAGGAGGATCTAGCAGTCAACATAAAATAATATATTTCCATGCCAATGATAAAAATTATCAAAAAGAGGTGATCAAAATATGGGCCCATAGTAGTATCATGAGATGATTTATTGGATCAAGAATTAAATGGCCACATGAAATGTTGGTGGACATGCTTTCATCACACTAAAAGACATTGTGTAAAGGAATGAATGATGTCATAATATGCTCACATCAACAGAGTGGATAATCATGCCATTGAGAAAATATGATTAGATGGTTGAGTTAAAGCAAGGATCTAGGGATGAGGATGCATCACTAATCTCTTGGCCACACAGGTTGATCAAAATGTTGAGAACGAAGGGAGCTATAAATGGTGAATAATGGGAGGAATGGTGGAGAGGAAGGGGAACCTCCACATCCTAAAATAATTAACATGATGAATGTCTAGATATACTATATGCTTCAACACATAATGATGATAATATAAGTGTTGTTAAACCATCAAGAAGAGGTGAGACATCCACGACCTAAGCTAAAACTAGAACTATTGCCTCCTTAGTAGTGGATTAGGTGAGAAGTGTATTGTGCTCACTGTAAGGCTGAAAGCCATGCTATGTAGTGAATTCATAGAGGGAATCTACATTTATTGAGGGGATGCATATGGAGGCAAAAATAGATGGTGCCTTTGTGGGCTGAACAACCAGAGGAGGGATATGTAGTGAGGGCATTGGGTGAGAAAAATGAAAGACATAGAGTGGAACATGATTATCACCCTACGAGGATGGATACAAGAGAGGAGAATAGAGGATGCCCTTTAGTAGTTACAAAGATAGTACATATTACTGAGGGTAGCTCTGGGATTAATCAAGCAAAAGGAGGGATGACTATAATCCTAGAATCACCAGAGAATAATCCAAATGAAAAGTAAGGAGGATGAGGTGTAGATAGTTAGATAGCTTTGTAAAAGCCATGCAACTTCTCGTACCTTAAATAAATAAAATATATTGCATAGTTTGTTTGCAAACATGTATAAAATGCTTAATGTGATTTATTCATTTTGAGGTTGGATGAACATAATGATGAAAATGATGGGAAATGGTTAGAATTGATAAAAAAACATTTAAACATGCATTTGAGAGATAAAGAATGGGGCCTAATTCTTCATCGTTAGTGAGGACCAAAAACAAAACCCAAAAGTGAGATAGACTTAATGAACATAATCCTTATAAATTATTTGCATTAGTTTATGCTTGTGGATAAAACAAGTTTCTTGATCACCTAGCATCAAGTAAGTTCACAATCCCTTGATCGAGAGGAAGAAGGGAAATACAGGTGATAGGCAGAGTGAGAAAGAAAGAAAATGTGAATGGTAACCTTATGTGGGTCAGATTTCCCCTTTTATAGGTGACCACAAAACTGTAAAAAACAAGTCCATATCTTATGATAAGTGTAGTCTGATCGATGCAGGAAGTCTACATGTAAAATCCAATTGTGGTTTTCATCTGATTATGTTGCTTACAAGATAATTATAGCTGATAATGGGTCTTTTTAAGTTTTATTATTTGGGAAGTTGATTGATGTGGCAAGTTCCAATGAATTGCTTTCTATTTTTGTCAAAGCTGACTTAGCTATCTTGCAAGGGAGTAGTCTAAGTTTATGGGATTTGTTTTTAATGATTGTAATAGCTATCCTTCAAGGGAGCAGTATATATTTTTTATTTATTTGTAAGTAAATTTTAATTTCTTTTGGGTAGCTATCCTTCGAGGGAGCAATCTACTTTTAATGTTGAAGCAATTTTTTTATTTTTATTTTGGGGCAGTTGTCCTTTGAGGGAGTAGTCTGCGATGCCAAAGAGTGTGACCTAGATAATGTTTTGTATTTGTAGAAT
Organism: Torreya grandis; assembly: GCA_037957365.1. Lineage (NCBI taxonomy): Eukaryota > Viridiplantae > Streptophyta > Pinopsida > Cupressales > Taxaceae > Torreya > Torreya grandis. The sequence continues at coordinate 1,553,239 of JARHVA010000283.1, read as the reverse complement.
AATTTTGATATTTGTAGACATGGAATAGTCTAATTAGGTTTGGGGTTTTCCCCTTTATAAGGATGAAAATTGAACACAAGAAGGTTTGTGAAAGGATGGGAATTGAGGAGCAACAACCATGGGATCCCATCGTGTTAAAGATGGAAAGTATCCATGAGAACCATGATATGGGTAGAGCCAGGGTACCCATACTTAGGATTAAATCATGACTATGATGGTTAATTACATGGTTCTATGTTGTATTCAGTTATTCTCAGAAAGGAGAAGAGGCATGTGAAAGGTAAATATCTCATAATCAAGGGACAAGCTTAAGTTAGACATGCAAATGGGTCAGATTCATGTTTTATCAAAATAAATGATGCAAATGCAAAGCATTGAGAGGCTCAAGTTCTAATTTTACTTCAAGGGAGGACAAATGATAAGTACCTAATTCATACTTGTGGATGATGATGTATGGTCCGAGCCAATTGAAATAAAACTTGTCCCATTTGCTTTTCTCCATGTTGGTTACATGTTTGTTTTCCTTTAGGATAAGGTCTCCAATATTGAAGTTTTGAGGTTTTAGGTGCTTACTATAAACATAGGTGATATGCTCTTGATAGATGCTAAAGTGGGAGAGGGCTGCCAAGTAGTGCTCATCAAGGAGCTCAAGTTGAGCTAAATGATGCTGACAAAAGTCCTCTTTAGAAATGATATCTTGTAAAGAGATGTGAAGAGAGGGGATTTAGACTTTAAGGGGTAAGACTACCTCTACTCCAAAGACAAGAGAGAAAGGGGTAGCACCTATAGAGGTTTAAATGCTAGTGTGATAGGCTGATAAAGTGAATGGTATGTGTAAGTGCCAATCCCAGCTTGAAGTACTAACTATCTTAGTGAGCACTTTGTTGAGGATTTTTTTGGAAGCTTCCACCTAGCCATTGCCTTGAGGGTGGTATGGTGAAGAAAATATCAACTCGATCCTAAATGCATCACATAGGCTTTGAACTTTCTTGTTCTTAAAGGATTTACCATTATCAGTGATGATTTTATGAGGGACACTAAAGTGACAAATGATATGATGATTGATGAAATCCATGATCCTTTGCACTTTGATCAAGATGAGAGGGATAGCTTCCACCCACTTGGTGAAGTACTCAGTGGTTGTGATGATGAAGCTATGTCACTGTGAAGAATGGGGGTTAATTTCCCCAGTGAGATCAAGCCCCCATTGGGAGAAAGGTTGAAAGTCTTGAGATACCTAGAGACTATTGGCTGGTGCATGATGTAAATTATCATGTTGTTGGCATTTAAACCACTTTTTTACATAATCACAATAGTCTTGGTTGAGGGTGGGCCAGTAATATCCAAGGTGAAGGATACGTTTAGCGACTGCTAGGCCACTAAAGTATCCCCATAGATCCCATCATGTGTTTTTTTGATGGCATGGGAAGCTTCATGACTATGTAAGCAATGAAGGAGGAGACCATCAAAATTTCAATTGTAAAATATTACCCCTAGTATGGTATAATGAGAGGTGCTCTAAATAAATTTTATTTGAGTGTTCTAAGAGAGGTCAGGAGGAATGATGTTGAGGTGGAGGTAGTTAAATGTTTGGTCATACTAAATGTCAGATGGGGATTTCTCCACATTATAAATGGTAAGGGGGTCAAAATGGTTGTAAGAAGGTGTGGTAAAATGGTGAATGGTGACAAAGATTTTGGAATTGGAAGGCTGAGAAGGGATCTAGGAAGCAAGCCAAGCTATTGTATTAGCAAATTTATTGGTAGATCGAGGAATGGATTAGATTAGGTAATGTTTAAATGATGCTAATAGTTTGTCAACTAAAATTTTATATTTTTTCAAAATATAATTCTTACATTGATAATATCTATTAACTTGGTTGACCATGAGTTGGGAATCACCAAAGATATGGATTGTCTTAATTCCTAAGGTTAGAACAATTTAGAGACCTATCACTAAGGCTTCATACTTAGCCATATTATTAGTGCATTCAAAGTCAAGTTTGAAGGAGAGTGGAAGGGGTTTGCCATTGATAGGGATGAGAATAACTCTAGCACCACCTCCTTACTGGCACTTTGAGCCATCAAAGAACATGGTCATTTGATAGGTTATGCCATCTTATTGAAATAGGGTCATAATGGACTCATCTGGAAAGGCAAGAGGAGGTGTTTGGTCATTAGGTAAAGGAGCTTCAGCTAATTGGTCAATGATGACCTACCCCTTAATCAACTTTTACTAGAGGAATTAAAGGTCAAATTTAGCTAGGAGCATGAGCCATTTAGCCATATGCTAGTTTTGGTATGGTTTGGAGTGCATGTATTTAAGTGGGTTGGTATTAGTTATGACAAAGGTTTTATGGTTAAGAAGGTAATGGTGGAGTTTGGTGGCTATGAAGGTTAAAGCTACATAGAAATTCTTGGTATGGGTGTATCAAGTCTCGTATTCTATAAGTGTATGACTAATGTAGTATACAGCTTGCTCTTTGTGTTGTTCATCTCAGTGAGCCAACATTGCCCCTAGGGAATGATCAGTGGTAAAAAATATAATTAAAATGGGTGGTCATCCTTGGGGGGAATAAGAACTGGTGGAGAACTAAGGTATTCCTTAAGGGAATCAAAGGCTTGTTGGCAGTCCTTGGTCCACTTAAAGGAGGTATCCTTCTTAAGGAGATGGTGAAAAGGTGACATCTATTTGATAATTACAAAATGAAGCACCAAATGGATTGGAGTTTTCCTAGTAAACTACAAAGTTGCTTAAGGTTGGTAAGAGGAGGCATCTCCAATATTACTTTAACCTTGGCAGGTTCCATGTCAATTCCTCAAAGAGAGATGATAAAGATAAGAACCTTTCCTGAGAGGACTCCAAAAACACATTTCTTAGGATTGAGTCTGACTTGGAAATGTATTAGGAATTCAAAGATGATGTCAAGAAATTTAAGATGGTTTGTAAAAGATTTGGATTTTCCCAAGAGATCATCAACATAATATTATACAATGGTGTGGATGAGGTCATGAAAGATGTAAGTCATGGATCGTTGGTAGGTGGTGCCAGTGTTTTAAAGGCCTAAAGGCATGACTTATAGAAAAAGGTACCCCATGGGGTGGTGAAGGTAGTTTTATGCTAATATTCTAAAGCAATCAAGATTTGATTGTAACCCAAAAACCCATCCATGAGATATAACATCTCATGGCTGGCTATAAGATCAATAAGTTGATCAATGCTATGCAAAGGGAAGTCATCTTTTAGACAAGCAAGGTTAAGGTCACAAAAGTCAATGAAAGGCAAAGTCCCCTATAGATTTGGTGATGAAAAATATATTAGAAACCCATTGGGGATAGTCGATGGGTTGAAGGAAGTTTACTAATAGAAGATGTTGAAGCTCTTCTTTGACAAGAAGGGCTATGTGAGGATGCATGTGTCAAAGATTCTACTTGATAGGTTTGACATCATGATAAATGACTATGTTAGAGGTAGCAATGGTGGGGTCAACCCCAGTCATATCACTATAAGATCAAGTGAATGATATGTTGCAGTCTCAGAGAAAATAAGAGAAGTCTTGAAGTTCCATAGTATTTAGTGATTAACCTAACTTGATGATGTGGGGGTCATCTGGGGTGCCCAAGTTGATATTGATGGTAGATTCATTTAACATGGTTTGGTTCTCTGGAGAAATAAATTTATGGAAAAAATAATCCCTTGCACCAAGAAAGGTGAGAACAAAGCCATCATCTTGATGATGATTGGTATTAATGGTAGGAGAATCCTTTTCAACCATTTTGGGATGCATGAGGGGAATGGTTTTGGTTTGGCCACCTTCATGATAAATCAAGGGGTTAAGGCTGACGGTATTGATCAAAAAAAAATTGGGGGGGATGATTTCAAGCTCTTTAAGTGGGGAAATTGGTTGGGTTGGTGAGGATGAGTTATCTTCCTCTATGTTGGCAATGGGTTTGGTTGATTTGGTGGATTCTTTAGGTGGTTTATACCCCAGGCCAAATGACTCATGAGGTTTCATCATTTTGACATAGGGTAACTCATGAGGTCCTTGTTCATAGCAACCAAAGCCAAATCCTTTCCAAGCATAGATATGGAGATATAATTTAGCAAATTTAGGTTTGCTTAAGGTAGGAAAAGTTTAGGGTGAATGGTCGGGTGGATGAGGTAGTGGTAAAAGCTAGAAGTGGCTAATAAGTCCCTCATAAACAAAATTCATTTAATGATTTGGGAGCCCAAAAGGGATAATGGTTTCAACATTGGGCTCATAAGAAGGGTCATATCTAAGGTTCCCATATTCTTGGGGAGTAGGGAAGGTATCCAAGGCCAAGAGTCTATATTCCCCAAAGGAAAGGCATTAGAATGTGGTTGTCAGAGGGTCTTCTATGAGAATATAAGAAGAGGGGATAGAAGAGATAGTGGAAGCCTCATAAACATTAGGTGTAGGGATGTTATTGGTTTTTGTTGGTGAGGTTGTGTTGTTAGTAGAGATTTTTGAGGTGGATGAAGGAGGAAGAAGGACATCATTAGGTTAATATGTCATGTTACAAGATGTGAAAGGATTAGGGTCAGCTTGGATCATCATAACCTATCTTTCATGTTCAAAATTGACACAATGATGTAAGGTGGAAGGAAAACAACCCATGACTTGAATCTAAGGACATATGACTAACATGTTGTATTGTAATTCTCCTTCTACAACATAGAAGAGCTTAGGAATAGTCTGGGGTCCTACACGGATATAGAGGACAACTGCACCCAAAGTAGTAGCCATGATATTGTTGAAGGAACAAAAGACTAATGAGATTTTGGACATGATGTTCATAGGTAATTATAGTTGGTCATAAGCATGGGAGGAGATAATATTGATGCTATCTCCTCCATCAATCATCCCTCTTTTTACATGGGTTTGATTGATGTATATAGTAATTAAGAGTGGGGGATCATGATCCTTTGAATGGACAGAAGGTATTTTGGTATTTTTGAAGGTTACAAGGTTGGAAGTTTGAAGGGCACCAACAAAGGTAGCTAGAGGTTCAGGGTCATTAAGTTGGACCTCGATAGAATGTAATGTTTCTATGAGTGCTTGGTGATGATGGGGAGAAGTTGAGTCTAACTCATACAAGCTTATCTTTGATGGAGTTTGGTGGAGTTGTTTGAGGATAGCTTTCTTGATGGATATTGCATATGGATTAGGATATGGAGGGTTAGATGGAGAGGCTCCTAAGATAGATACTTTGGACTTGTTTGAAGATGGAGAGGGTTGGGTATTATTTGTTTGGGAATTTGATGAGGGGTAAATCCAAGGAATAAATGCCTTAGCCTTCCCTTTATCCTTATGTTGGGCCTAAGATCAAGTGACCATGTGAATAGTGTGGATAAGGGGGTTTTCTATATTGGGTGGTTGCTTTGGTTCCTCCTCTTCTTTCTTAGGTAAGATTTAAGGTTGGATGGGTTGAATTGGTGGTTAGGTTGGCAATGGGGATGAAGGAGGTTTTTTTGATAATATATCATTTTCACATAAGCTATGAATAAGTGCTTGGAGAGATTTATAGTTCTTGATGTCATGTCTTGGTGCCCTATAGTATGCACATATCAGGTTATCATTGAACCATTTTGGTTGAGGATGTGAAGGGTTAAAATCTTTGATAGGTGGTAAGGTTATGGAAGAGGTTTTTAACAACCTTTTAAGAATGGTTGAGTATGACTCCACTAAAGGTGGTAGGGGTTTGGTGGTTTTTAGTTTGGGTGTCAAGGTAAAAGATTGTTTGGAAGTAGGTTTGGTGATAGGTGCTTTTAATTTAGTGTGTTTGTTTGAAGGCTTTGGTTTAGGTAATACAGTTGATGAGCTAGAAGGAAAGGATGGTAAGGTAGGTAGCTTAGGTATTGTCAATGTTGGTAGGAGTGATGTTTTAGAAAGGAAGTGTGATAGTGTAACTAGTAGAGGTGGTAGGGTTTTGGTATAAATAATGGGCTTCATGCTCAAGGTAGAGGGATGAGGACCAAAGATGGAGGGTAAGGTCAAAGGAGGTAAAATTTAGGATTTTGGGTTCTTTCGTGGTTTTATCACCTTGGTTGTTTTTGTTGGTTTTGAAAGAGATATAGATACTTTATTTGTTTCAATACATTGAGGGTTGGTTAGTTTAGCAGAGGTTTTAGATGGTTGGGTGGAGGTTTTAGAAGTGCTAGGTTGGTTCACCAAAGAAGGGGTTGGGGGATCTGGTTTGGTTTTCTTACCCTTGGCTTGGATTGTGGTAGAAGGTTCTATAATTAAAGGTTCGGTGTATGAGGCTATCTTTTCTTATGAGATAGCCTTCAAAGAGGGAATGGATGGTTCTATAATAGGGGAGATAGGTGTGGAAGCTTATATTTAAGGTTTGGGTATGGTTACTTCTTCTATTTGGGTGTTCAAAGGGGTAGAAGGTAACTCTACTTATTTCATAGGTAGAGGGGAATTGGTGGGTTGATGATTAGGTTCTTTATCATTGAGCATGTCATGAACCATGTTGATGGTATGGGTGTTGGGAGAGCATTCGATGTTATTACTCTCATTTTTGGTGGGATAATGGTTTGAAAAAGGCTATCTAAATATGTTGAGAGCTTGATTTGGTGGAGCATTAAGGTTATCTAATCTAAGCTCCCCCTTATCGATGAGGGATTGGACAAGATTCTTAAAGGTGTTACATCTATTAATATCATGCCCTACGACCTGATGAAAGACATAGTGGTCATTCTCATTATACCATCTTGGCACAGGGCAAGAAGGATCAAACTATTGAGGTGGTTTAATCGATGGAAGTTGAATGATGTTGGATTTTAACAAATTTTCCAAAATAAGAGCATATGGTTCTCTAAGTGGAGTTAATTTATTCTAGTTATTCCATGTTTGGTTTCTTTGGTTTGAAGGATTTGAGGAGTTATAGGTTTGGTTCCTTGAATTTAGTTGGTTGGTAGATGGTAGAGGTGTGGCTTTGAGGATAATAGCATTGGCAGTCACTTTGTTCTTGGTATTGATATTGGTTAGGTTGTTAGGTTTGGATGAAGAGGGCTCATTGGGTTTGTAAGTTAAGTTTTTATTTTTCAACTTTAACTTCCCTTCTTCAATGGCTCTATTTTCAATTTTATGAGCCATGGTAAAGGCTTCATCAAATGTCTAAAAACTTTAGACATGCAATGGGGAGGAAATGTGTTTTAGACATGCTCGAGCAAAATTTTCTATGAGATCTAGTTGAGGTAAGGGGAAGGAAATTTGGTTTATTAAGCTTCTCCAATGAGAGACAAAGTTGGCAACGAACTCATCTTCATCTTTCCAGATAGAGTAGAGGTTGGTAATGAAGACTTTCTTGGAGATATTGATTGAAAAGTGTTCCAAAAAAGTTTGGGCCAATTGAGTGAAGGAGACAATGGAATGCTTAGGCAAGGCACTATAACAATCTAAGGTCAGTCTTGCTAGAGACATGGGGAATGTGTGGAGAAGTAAGGAGTTGTCATGGGCAATTAGGTAACATAAGTGCCAGAATGCCCTAAGATATTGTTGGGGGTATTCTTTATTTTGTAACTTAGTAAATTTTAAGAGTTCCCATTGGGGAGGGTAGGTATGGATTGGGATGGATGGATGAATGGGTTCATTACATATTTGGTCATAGGAAAGGAGGTTATTGGATCCTAAAAATGAAGATTCAAGATTATTAACTTTGTCGATTAACATCTTGACCAAGTTAGTTTGGGGTTGGGTTGGGGGAATGGTAGAATTGATAAATTGATAGGATGGTTGGGAAGAGGTAATATGGTGGTAAGAGGTTGATTCTTGTTGAGGGGGTACCCCATAAGAAATTTTGGGTATGAATGAAGAGGTAAGGGAGATATATGGATTTGTGGGTTAACCACATATTGATAAGAGGTGGAAGTTGTTTATGGGGGAATAGTTATGGTTAGAGGAATAGATGTATGAGATGGTTAGGTTTGAGAGGTTACCCAAGTTTGAATGGGAAGAAGTGTTTGGGGTATCAAAAGCACCAGGTTTTGAAGAGGGGTGTTGGTTGGTTAGATAGTAGTAAGAGGGGAAGAGGAATGAGTGGTGGAAGTTTGACCCATGGTTGGTAGGGTATCGATGGGAAGGGGCACACTCAACTCCATGTGAGATCAGTCAGTCGAGGTTGAGGGTGATTGAACGATGGTCAAGATATTTGATTGGGTTTGATTTGCTAAAGGGCCATGAGTTGAGGAAGAAGCATGAGAAATGAAAGGTCAAGTAAAGGTGATACCCACCATGAGGTGGTACGGCATGTCATAAGGCAAATTCAAGAGAGGGATGGAATAGGTTGGGGAACAAAGGGCCAAGGTGGAAAGGTAATGCTACAAGACCATAAATCTATTATATAGATAGGTGGTGAAGTCAACATCCCCTTCAAAGACCATCAAGGATCTATTAGGTGAATGAAGCATATGAGGAGAATCACGAGGTGTCACCTCGATGTCTTAAATGTACTCTATGGGTAAAGATGAGGTAGGAGGTAGGGGTAGGTTGTTTTGGTTTCTTTCCTATATTAAAGTTAAGACCATGTGAGAAACCAAAGAGAGGAATTCAAACCTTGCACCTCAAACAAGAAGTAGTTGAAAAAAGAAAAGAAATCAACACTCTCTAGAGAACGTTAAGCCCTAGAGTTTTAATTATCTCTTGTTCACTTAAGATTTAAATGAGTATGAAGGGAATTGGATTAAAAATGTCCTAAAAAAAGTTGTTTAATTTTAGTTTTGAGACATTTAGGCACTCAAGATTCAATTCTACATTAAATTGGGTATGTGGCCTAGTATTGGGGGCTTACTCCCTGAACTTCATGAACCTGAAGTAGAGTTGGGCTGCTTAGCCAAAATATACCATTTGTTTAGAGTTTATACTCTACCATATAATGGAGTTGGTTAACCCATCGATGATTAAATCAAAGTACAAAAATTGGGTAAGGTTGCTGCTTGGTGATGAAATCCAAATCAGACCTTGTCTCAAGTATTATTTTGGTGTGTTGATTATGAAAGTGGTTCAATTTGTGTGTGAAGAAGAAAAGTGAATCTATAATTAATTTAACTATTTAATTAAAGCTACGTGAGCTAATTAAGCAAGCAAACCATGAATACACTTGATTTTAAACCTTTTTTTTTTTGAAGTCTTTGAATGAGCATAAAATAATGCAAAGGTTTATTTTATGCCAAAGGAAATTTCAGATTCCAAATTGATGAGAATAGAAGAATGCAAGGATTTATTTTATTCCAAAATAAATTTTAGAGTTCAAATTTCATTTGATGAAAATTAAATAATGCAAATATTTACTTTATGCTAAAAGAAATTTCAAATTTAAAATTTCATTTGATGAATATACAATAACATAAAGATTTAATTTATGCCAAAGGAAATTTTAGATTTTAGATTTCATAAGCATAAAATAAAGGAGGATAGCATGTAAATGCAAACTATGAAAAATTTAAAGAAAATGGCACCTAGATGATGCTAGGTGCCACTGGGTGTGCCAAAATGTTTCTGTAATTTTTTTATTTTTTCTTAGTTTTTTATGAGAAAAGATAGAAATACAAGATGAACGGTGTGTACTTGGTAAATGTGCACTCATTGATGACCAGATGAAAATAGAACTCCTTTTTGTCTTAGAAGTAATACCTGAAATAAGACAACACTACCACAAGCTTGTTGGTTAGACAAAGATGCATGGTGGACCACCTAACATATGCTAGATTCAAGAAGCTAAAACTTCCTTGGATGGATGTCAATCTACTCCCCTAATAATAAATGAAGATGATAAAATAAAATAAAGGTAATTGAATTTAAATTAATGATAAATTAAATTATAAGTACTAAAATAAATGAAATACGTATTCAAAGAAAAATGACTAAATCTAGCATATGTTAAAACTAGCCAAGGCAAGGCCATAGTTTTGGGGTTTGGGTAAAATGGTAAAAGTCAAAAGGATTATTTTTTTGGGTTGGGTAAATTATTAGGGATGAAAATATACAAAAGGGTAAATGGATATATGAGTCAAAGAAGAGAATATGTTGAGTGTGGCAAAGAGGTGAAAGAGGTCAAGTAAGGAATATGGCAAAGAGGCGAAATGGGGTAAAGGGGTAAAAGGGTAATGGTAAGATGAGGAAGGTATGAATAAAATAATGGTGAATGGAGTGAAAAGGCTAAGGGAAGGGAATCCAAAAGGAAATAAATAAATAAATTAATTAAAATAACAAAATAAAAGATTACCTCAATGCTTGTAGATGCTTATTGATGAAGATGGTTTGTTGAAGATTGTTGATGAAGATGTCTTAAGGCAATTTCAAAAGAGCTTCATTACTTTGAATTATTTTCCTCCAAGATGTGGAATATTAATGAACTCCTTGAAATGGATGAACACCTATAATAAAATTTGGGCCCTTCTTGGGTGAAGGAGAGGGGGGTATTTGTAGTTTTTTTTGTGAGGAAATATGCCAAAATGGGGTATCTTGGAAGTATGGCACATTTTTCCCCAAGGTCAAGGATGGGGTTGGTGGAAGATTCCTATGGGGGTTTTCAAGTCTCCCTACCTTTCATGCAGTTCCAACTTTAAAAGTAAATGTGCACATGGTTTGAAAATGGGACCGAAGACTTTGTTACACCCTTATTTGTCCTCATTTATGACTTTTAAGAGTTCTCCCACAAAATATGGAACCATTTTTCAAGGGGGCATGGGTGATTCAAGGTGAAGTTCGTGAAAATTCCAATTTGGTCTAATAAGTCTCTTATTGGGGCTAAGAAGTCCAAAATGGAGGCTCTTTGTCTCTCCCAAGGTGTGAAAGGGGCAAGTAAGTCAATTTTGAATGCTATTTTCATGTGAAAATGCAAAACCAAGTCAAATGACTTACCCTTGAGGATAAATTGGACCCATTTCAAGTGGGGACCCTTGTGATGCTTAAATGAGGTCATTAAGTATCTTGGAAAAAGGGGCTAAAGGTGGGGTACCAAGCCATGTCACTTTACCACATCATTTTGCCATGTCATTTGTCATGTCATATGCCATGTCACATGCCATGTCATTTGATATGTCACTTTCCATGTCATATGCCATGTCATCATGAATAGTGAAAGTGGGTCCTACAATGAATAATGATAGTGAATAGTGATTTCAAAAACTATTTTGAACAGTTTTTTCAAATAATACTTTTTGAATAGAAATGGGTAGAATATGGACTTTGGTTAAGTTATGAGGGTGGAAGAATGGGTTAGGAAGGTTTTAGGAGGATTTAAGGTGGTCTCGAGGTATTTAGACACTTAGAACTGCAAGTGTGCAATTTTTTAGTGTCTACACTCTCTTGCACCTATAAAACACAATTAAGTTCTCCTTTGATTAAATTGTAACAAATTGAGTTCATTTGGGTCATTTTTTTGTAGGGTTTAGGGTTTTAGAGATTTAATGGAAAAATATATCCAAGCTTTGGCTTATACGTGCCTTGGGTTTTATTTAGACCTTTACCTTTATACCTTTGTGTTTTTGATCCCATAAGATCTCAAATTTTGTCCTTTTTTGCTTACATGGTGCTTATGTGGCATTAGTCTGGACCTTTCATGGAATTTTTCATAAATTTCATTTGAACACTAGCCATGTTATTTAAAATACGTTCTTCATTTTTCACTATAGGATCAAAATCCTAGATTAGTATGATCCATTGATTATAATCTAGGCCCTAGGCTGTGATTGGGTCTTTCTATTATAAACCCCATGGTCGTGACACTTGGAATGTTTACGTATCTTCTCTATGCTTCGTATATTAAGTTAATCACATGTTGAATGAGTATTGGTCATGTGGAAATCTCATGGGCATTTGAAAATTCATTGGTGCCTTCATGCCATTAGATCAAATCCTATGATAGGGCACAAACCGTTGATCTGCAAAAATGCCTGAATGTTAAGTCAGTACATTATTAAAGTCATGATTTAAGCTTAATTTCTTTAGGATAAGGTTTGTTTCATGTTAATTAAGCATGAAATAAAACTTAGGCTAAGGAACTTGTGCCTAAGTTTCCTAATTTATAACAAAGGGGAAAGGATCTAAATAGTCTAGGCCACCACATATGAAAACCTTTGGTTAGCTTATACTCCATATGATAAGGACCTCCCCTTTAAAAATAATACTTAGCATAAGTTCATAGTTTAAGGTTCATTATTTTTTAAACAAAATTCCATGAGGACCCTTTTGTATAAATTTAGACTAAGTATTTAGATCATAAGACCATTTCCATATTTTGCAGGTCAAAGACTCCCATTTTTAAGCACTTTTGAGTATTTCCTTTATATTGTAAAGCTATTTCTGAGTTATTCAAATAAGATTTTGGAATGCCATTTGACCTTGAGTAATATCTTTTATCAAATTAATATTTATGGTATTGCAGACATAAAATACACCCTCGTGGGTGTTAATTGATGGTCGAATGGACGTCAAGTTTAAGCCAGTGAAGGTTTCATTTTAATGGGCTTAAAGTTGATGGTCACATGGGAATAAAGTTCATCTTTTCAGACATCTGAATGATGGTCATGTAAACATCAATTTTAAGTTATTTAAAATCTTCAAGGCCAAATGCAAGGATGCCACTTGGCATTTCCACAGGGCTTCCTAGGGTCTCAGTGTTAATTCACTCTATTATATCAAATGTCATGATAAACGATAGCCATAGGATCTTGATCTAGGGAGTTGTTTTTGATTATCTATCATGTTAGGTGGGCCCCTTTTTATTTTTAATACTAAAATGTAATGGTATTATGTGTCCATATTTTGGGCCTCCTGTATCCCTTTGACTTTTCAATTATGATTTGCTCCATCTGATCAGGTTCTAGCAAGTAAGCATGGATCATCGAATCACCAAGTATGTATGTTATTTAAGTCAAAGTTTAGGTTATCCTCATTTTTTTGGATCAAATGTTGTGATAAAACAATAGCCATAGGATCCTACAAGATGTAAGGAAGTTAAGTTAGGACCACAAAGGCATAAAATACTTAGGCTTAAGGCATTAAGACTAAGGTCATGATTATATTAATGAATACATCAAGGCCTTAGTATTAAAACCTTAAGTTAAGTTGGGAAATATTAAAAGGACCTTACAAGATGACATTAGTTAGGCCATAAGGAACTTTAGAAAAGGGGGGAATAATAAAAGGGGCCAAGTTTCTTAATTAAGTTGTGTTAAAAAAATGATAGCCTAGAATATGTGTTTTATACTCAAGTCCATAAATGAATTTAAAAATGGTTCCCACCAATTTGGTTCTCACCTTTATTGAATTTTGGATTATGGGTTTACTAGGATTTTGAAATAAAAAATTATTGAGAACACATTCCATGGAACCTACAACTAAAATCCAAATGAATTTCATTATCATTGTTAGTCCAGATTAAAACAAATCAAAACCACATAAGCCTACCTTTTAACAAAGTGGATGACCTTAAAATTCTATAGAAGACGTTGACATGATGAAATATCCATGTTTTATTCTAACATTTTTTAAAGGGTCCCAATTTTTAAAATTAGGGTATGTTGGTCCTAACATGTCCTATATGGAATATCTACTAGAAAAATATGTGACCACCTGGATGCTTCTAGATTTATCTTCACCTTCACTTTGTTTTTTTAGATATGGGTCATAGATTGTCTCTCATGATATTTTAAAACCTTACTTCTTTATCTTCATAATGACCTTGGGGGAAAATGGGTTAGTAGGCACATGGTGTTGAGTTGACCCTAAAGACCCCTCTATCAATGAGTGTTGCTCACATAGCCAATAATCTAAAGAGGGTCTCAGACTAAAGTAGTTCTCCCCTACATATTGGCTTGTGTGTGAATCATGTAATATGTGAAAATCAAGTACAATAATGACCTAACTTATAACTTGGAAAATATAACTCTTGGGCTACTCCTTTAGTACTTCAAACCTATGTATGTTTTGTTTCTATGACTAATATGTAAATAGGATAAAATAGGAAAGCTTTGTTTTATCTAGTGCTTGATTGAATGCTTTAATAAGTTACCTTAGGTATTTTCTAGGTGTATGCTAGGTGAGGAATGAATGAAGATTGATCTTGTATTTATATCAATCCCTTTGGAGAAATAACTTGCATTAAATCACTTAGGTTAAACATTAGCATATATTTCATTTGAAAATTAGATGACTTTAGGGCACAAGATACTTGCATTAGAGTTGGACACCTGTGTTGATGTAGGTGTTTGTCTAGGATGCTAGTGTCAAGGGAACATGAAAGTAGGTACAAACTCAAAAATTGCAAAGGGGGAAAATAAGTAATTTTTAAGAATTTGAGGCAATATAGAAGATATGGGTCATCAACATAATATTGGTTAGACCAAGAGATAAGCTAAGGGGCACAAGATAGAGTAAATACAAGACTTCTAAAAATGAGAAAGTTATAAAACTAATAGGAACAACCAAGGTTTTACTTTGTCAAGTGTACAAGAGTGAGTGTTATATAATCCATAAATAGTGTCTACATTCCCCCCCTTTAATATAATAATGGAATTATTCGTTTAAAGAATAAGAAATTTGTACTTAAGTGTGTATAACACACCTTGCCTTTGCTTGAGTCCAACTTGAGTGATTTGTTAGTGATTGACCTACAACCAAGAGCACATTAAAATATATAATCAGTGCATATAATCTTAAATAAAAAGTATTGAAAATATTGAAATTGAAAGAGTAAGGTTTAGGAGTGCAGTTGTGAATTAATGTAATTGTTTAATACAGTCCATAACAATTTGTCATAAGTATTAGTGTGTAAAAGTTCATGATATGGTGACAGTCCATAAAAGAATTTTAAAGTCTAAAATTGATTTGGATTTTTCAATATTAGGCACACATTGCATATAATATGCACCTTAGATATGTCTCATGCTAAAATTATGTATAACAATGGTACCAATGTATAGAATTCTACCATAGTTTTGAATATAAATCATATAACAATGTGCTTTGTCCAATTCATAAATTGTGTAAGTGTGAAGAACATGATTCTAAAGCATGCCTCCACTATATATGGAGAAATATGAAAACTAAAATAAGTGCCAATGTAGAGGACATGCTTCTAAAACATGCCCCCACTATAATCTGAATATGTTAGATATTGAATAAGTGTGGAGAACATGTTTCCAAAGCATGCCCCCACTAATTCTAAAAACTATGTCAAATGTGGACAACATGTTTTCAAAACATGCCCCCACTTTGAGGTGAGATAAAAATATGAAATGGTAGTTACCTCACCTCAAAAGGATAATACAAGTAAATAATTTGTGAATGGAACCATGTAACATATAGAAGAACATGTCTAGGTAAATGTAGCTTTGAAACACATAGAACAATGTGATCACATGAAGGCCTAATATGCATGATAAATATCATGGAAACATATATATAGTAATAATACAATCTCAATAAGTAAATCAAGCACACAAACAAGAGCACTCAAAAGCAAGTCAACATACAATGGTTCTAAGAGACCACAAATAAAGGGCATGTTCAAATACTGCATAATCAAAGGGACATAACTTAGTCAAATGTATGCAAAAGAAAAGATGACATATTAAAATATCCATACAACAATTAATGACATATTCAAATGTCAAAATAATCATACATAGGCATAGGGAGTGCAAATAAAGGAGCATATTTAAATGCTCTAAGAATGAAGACAATCACAAGGTAAGACACTCAAGGAAGTGCATAAAGGAAAACATAAGCAACCAACATAAACATATCATAGTAGCTCATGGATCAAATTTATTAGTAAAAAAATTTAAGTGCATATCATATCAATTAACTTATAAAATATATAATCATGGATAAAGGCATGTGTAATTACATATGAGCTCAAAACATGATAATGTAAAGTGACCATAGAATGATATAAACTGTGATTATCATAATCATAGAGGTGGATACCCCAATGTCCATATGACATGAGTTTATTAAAGGCATAAGATATATAAATAGGAATAGATCATATATTTGTGTATGCATGTATCACACTCACATAAAATCATGAAACATGTGTATGTAGAAGTAACTGATATGCCATCTATCAACATGGAACTAACACATAGATGATAAAGAGCCAATATAACACGTTTATGATGAAATTATTTTTATATTTTTTATTGGTTTTTATTTTTTTGTATTTTTAGAATCTGAAAGGAACATATTATCCTATGACATCATACAAATGGTGGTCGTAAATATCTCCCCATTGTGAACCTAGTGTAATAAGTTAGTGATGTTGTCAAAGAGCATGTATATGTGCAATATTTGGCACTGTAATATTTATGATGTTTTGTATATGTAAAATAGGACTATGTGGTCTTGAATAAAAATAGTAGTAATAGGAGTATGGGTTTGTGGAACCCATTATTGAGTTTTATGTGGTTTCTTTAAAATAGTTGTAATAGGAACATGTGTGCGTGCTTTGGATATTTAAATATGGTGTTAATAGATGAAGATTTCATAGATTCCATTTTATGTCTTTGATGTAATGGTTTATCAATTATTGGTCACCTAGTAAAGTGGATTTCCTATTTCTTACCATTTTATGGTGGATTAACCTTAGCAGGTTTGATAGCTAGTTGCTTGGGTATAAATTTCTCTTATTTAAGAGGATGTTCATACGGAATTCCAGAAACTATAATTATCATCTTAGCATTAATGTATTTAACACACCCATGCATTGTATAATGTGTTACTCAAAGTGTATGGATCCAATGTCTTTCCAATAACATATCAAAGATGTATGTGGAAGGTATAACTGAAAAGGTTGTAACCACATGTCTGGACCAACCTATAAAGGTAAGTCAATCTCACCAAAAACCTCTTGGGAGGTCCCATTGAATGTTCTAACTATTCTAGTAGAAGGGTGTAAATCATGATGAATATAACCCAAGTGTGTAAGTAATGTCATGGTGTAAATGTTCTCACTTACACCATTATCAATCATAACTCTGCATATTGGGTATTTATCAAGGTATGCTCAAATGAATAAAGAATGAAGATTAGAGTCATCATCCTTAATATCATTGTCATCAAAATAAATAGAAGGTCTCTTAACCATAGGAGGTGTTTTCATGTATAATTACTAATAATCCCATCTAATGGGTGCCCATAATATGATGGAGGAGGATGTGTGTTATATGCCATTTACACTTTTGGTTCCTTCTTAGAATGATCTTGTAAAGTATTGTTAAATATTTTATGTTTCTATTGATCACCAAGTTTCAAACTTGATTTCCTAGGAGGATCATCAAATACAATTTATTGGTCATCAATAATGTCTTGGATCTTATGCTTCAAGGTAAAGCATTTGTTCATAGAATGCCCTGGTCCCTAATGATAATCATAATAAGAATTTGCTTCTTATCCTTTGGGTAGAGATATGCTCATATAAACCTCTATAAGATGAGGGAGAGATATAATCTAACACTCTACTAAGCATGAGAGTAATGAATCTGGAGACTCAGTTAAATGTGAGAATGGTCTCCTTGGTGCATTGGATAAGACAAGTTGATTAGGTTTTTGTAACACTGTGTTAACTATGTTTGTTTCTTCTTTTTTAGGCTTGGGAGGTTTTACATTATAACTTTGTTTAATTATAAACTTATTAGTGGATGTAGATAAAGTTATTGTGTTTTTTACATACTTGAGTTTATTCGATGAAATAATCTTCATTCCATGGTCCCATACAACATGACATAAGTCATCAAAATATTTAAACTTCTTTAAAATAATGGAATCATGTCAATGAGAAAGCAAACTTTACTTTGATATGTCTTACAAATATTTATCTACCATAGGATCGATAATTTTATCCAACATTGTCTTATATCTCAAGACGTATTCATTTATAGGTTCATTTGTTCCTTTTTTGATTTTAAAAATTTGAGCATAGGAAACCTTTTCAACATTATTAATGGAATAGTATCAAAAATTGATCTATGAGAGGTTTGAATGCTTTCACAAATTGGAGAGGTAAATCATAGAACCACCTCAAAGTATAGTCTTGAGACATTTTTGGAATAATTTGATCAAAATTTTATCATTGGAGGCATAGTCAAGACATGCTACATAAAATGATCGATGATGTTGTTCAGGATCACCCTTGACATCATAAAATAGAAACTTAGTTATAAAAAACCAATTGGCACATGGTGTAAATTTATCTCAAGTGCAAGAGGGTTAAGAAACACATATTATGAATCAATAGCATGATTATATTTTAAAACATTTTGTTCAATGTTTGTAACCTTATCCTCCAAGGTCTTTATAAATTGAAGGAGTGTTTGAATTATAGACCCATTGAGATTTAGATTTGCAAGTTGAGTTGTCACCTAAGGAGATGTAAACATGGCTTGAATAGACATTAAAACTAGTACGTGAGTTGAATTTTTTGGTAATTCCATGGTAGATGTAGGAAGGTTGATAGGTATGGAATCAATTGTAGTACCTTCTAAAGCTTTGCCATCACTAGGTGAGGAGGCCTTAGCCTTATCATGTTTACTAATTTCATCTCGTGTAACATAAAAATAATCCATACATAGAGTTTTTATTATTATCAAGATGAGTGATCAAGGATTATTTATCTTCCATTTTAAAATGTTTTTTTATATTAACATTTTCCATTACTTCAAAAATGAAAAATTTAGAATTTGCAATAGAGTTCAATAATCAAGAAAATAGGAAATATAAAACACTAAACCACCTAGGTTTTGGTTCTCAAAGGTCAAGTTTACCAAATGTTTAATATTAAATTGTCTATATTAGGTTTATCTATGGTTAAATGGGATTTAGATATCATAAGGTACAAAGGTGATAAACTCTCTCTCTATAGCAGGCTAATTGGATGCTAAAATCAGATATAACATATGATGAATTCATTAAACTGAGATAGGATAAAAATAGTAAGTAGGACTATGCTAGATATGAAAATGATAAAGAAAAAATATACTTATTTGGTTCTTATAATAATATATTTCTAGATTTGGAACATGTAGGAATCACACTAGAGGATGATTTTGGAATAGTTGCCAAATTCTAGATTAAGTGCCTCTAGAACTACAAACACTAGTGTCAACCTTGGATGGTTGCATTGATGTTATTATCTAAACTTGACATAAGTATCATGTACAAAATACCTACTAGAAAGGGATGTGACCACCTAGATGCTTCTAAGTTTGTCTTCGCATTCACTCTGATGCATTCAAATCTAGGTCATGGACTATCATTCCTCATTAAATTGTAAAACTTTAGTTCTTCATCTTCATAGTGACCTTAGGGGGAAATGGGTTAGTGGGCACATGGTGTTGAGTTGATCCTAATGACCCCTCAATAAAATAGCACTACCTACATATCTAATACTCTAAAAAGGACCTCAGACTGATGTAGTTCTCTCCTATATATTGGCTTATGTGTGAATCATGCAATATGTGGAAAGTAAGTATAATAGTGACCTAACTTGTAACTTGGAAAATATAGCTCTTGGGTTACTCCTTCAATAATTTAGAATTTTTTATGTGTTATTCCTATGACTAATATGGAAATAGGGTAAAATAAGAAATCTTTTTCTTTATTTAGTGATTGATTGAATGCTTTGATAAGTTGACTTAGGCCTTTTCCATGTGTATGCTCAGTGAGGAATAAATGAAGGTTAATCTTGTCTTATATCAATCCCTTTGGATAAATAACTCATATTAAATCACTTAGGCTAACCATTAGGATACTTTTCATTTAAAAAATAGATGACTTTAGGGCACTAGAAACTTTAATCAAAATAGGATACCTGCATCAATGCAAGCATCTATCTGGGATGCTAGTGTCCAAGGAACAAGAAAGTAGGTACATAATCAAAACTTGTAAAGGTGGAAAATAAGTAGGTTTTAAGAATTTTGGGCAAGAATAAGGTCTGGGTCATCAACATAAGACTGGTCAAACCAATAGATAGGCCAAGGGGCACAAGATAGAGCAGATGCAAGACTTTAGAAAGTGGGAAAGGTCCAAAACTGAGAAGAATAGCCAAGGTCTAAGTTTGCCAAGTGTACAATACTAAGGTGTTATATAATCCATAAATAGTGTCTATGACCTATTATTATTTCACATTTTTATATTGTGATTGTTTCTTCTAATATGCCTTATATTAAGGCATATTTTATAGCACTATAGGAAGTGAACATGAAATTAGTGAATCAAAATTTCTTTTTACACTCCCTCATTCATAGTAAGGGTTCCCTTATTCACTCCCTATAGAACCAAATTACTGGCATGCAACTCAAATTGATATTTTGGAAACTCATGCCTATGTTTATATTCCATCATGTAATCTTGAATCTGACACACATCTATTTGACACACTTTTACAATGTGACCTACCAAATCTTGAGCAACCCATTGCTCTCATTGCTCTTATTGTTTCATTTGATGCTTCTAAGCCTATTATTTATATATACTCTATTTATGCCACTCCAGTTCTACCTGCATATATGTTTGCCTCTTTTGACAAGCATACCATTTTTTTTGGCTCCCGCACGCTTCATTCCATAGGTCACACTATTAGACTTATGGGCATTAAAAAGTGTCTATAGTGCATTGATACCCCTATCCAACCTATTAAGTGGATTGATAGACACGTAATTATTTATTTATCAAGTGTTTCATCTTTTATGGGATCATTTGATGATATATCTCCCTCATTTGTTTGATTTACTCTTCATGAGGATATTGAGCTACATATGAGCTTTGATGCACCTTCACTTAGGCCTAAAGAACCTAAATAGTTTTTAGACATGATCAACTCGACACACATTCAAATTTTTTTTACATTCTCTTGTTATGGAGTTTTCACCAACTCATATCCAAGTATATTCATCCATAATTTGTATTCATTTGGGGTGGATTTATGATTTGTATTTATAGCCTTGATAACATTATTTGAGAAGACTCTATAGGTGAGGTTCCTCCACCACTCAGCTTCTTTGAATGCAAATTTTTCCTCCTAATTTTTTTATGTTCCTTAGTTATTTGAGTTCCTTATTAGGCATATGTGTTTTTTGGAGCATGCATATCTCATTTCACAGATGGAATATTCAAAAAATTTCTATAGTTTCTTACATTACTTGGTGATATTATTTATTGGATGGGACAATTTTTATAGTCACTCTAAGATTCATGGAGTTTTTTCCTTTATGTGTGTGTGTTCCATGATGAGCACTTTATTCTTCAATTACATGAGTATACCATCACCACCAAGGACATAATATTGAGAGATTTTGTATATGTATTCTTATCCCTTTATACATTTTGACAGTCTCCTTCAAGTTTGTTATAGAGCTCAGTATCCTTCTTAAGAATAGCTAGTCTAGTGAAGCCTAGTTTCAGCTTTTAGTGCTTGAGTTATTGGCTTCTTCCTCACATACATGTATTTTGAGTCACTCCACTCTTTCATAATTATGAGGAGAGGTGTGTGCACATATTTACTCAAGTTTCCTACTCCTTGTAAGTCCTTGGTACACCACATTTTCTATTGGAGGTATTTGTTTGAGTACACTTATGTTTGATGAGCTTCATTCCATTAGTGCACCTACTTCAACATTGTGTTGGGTTTTTGATTCATGACTATTAGAAAACCTTGTCACATAAGTTATCTCTCCACTTTTTGTTATAGTTTTAATAGTTTTTAGGTACCTTGTGATGATTTTTTCACCCAAGATAACTTTTTTTCCAATTTCTTAATTAGTGTTTTTTTACCTAATGAGCCTTATATAGTGTACCAATTCCTATTTGACTTGGAAATTATAAAAACTTGGCATCCATATATTCCAAAAAGATGGATTTGTTACCATAGGTACACTTATTATTTCATTGTGAAATTATGTATGGGTTTTTGATCAAGCCTATTTGTTAAGACCTATTAGTCTCTTTGATTTCTCTTTTCTCACTCCCTATTTTGTGCTTAAGGGAGGGTGTTGGAGTGTTTACTTTCACACTAGCTAGTGGTTCGATATATTTCCAAACCAACTTGGTTTCATCCTTGTTCACACTCACTTTTGAGGTAATATTGAATTAGGTAGTTAGTTGTGTGCACATAGGATTAGTTATTCCTAACTCCACATGGGTTGGAACATTTACTTATGAGTTGTATTATCCCATTCACCCATATATTTATATGGGACTCCCTATTATAATGGTAATAGAAGGTGACATAAAATATATAGAGACATACTTGTGCATGTGTTTCCTATGTGTGATGGCCTCCTCACTATGGTAATGGACTGTTAGAGAGATATTGGTTGAGAGTTTTTATAACTCTAACAATAATTACTAGAACTCATGTGGGTATGATGAACCTAATGGAAATTATAGATAATGCATTACAAGTACATGTGGATACAATTCCCATAATGGAAATAATTAATGCATTAATAGGATAATAATGTGTCCCCATCATGGGAAATGAGGTGTTTGAGACTTGGAGGGTATAGAACTGATGTAATGAAATTCCATCCTTAGTAACATAAGATATGATTAGTGAAATATTAAGGAAAATGTGGTTACATTTCCCCCAATGGTTGTGTATAGATAGTAATTTCTAGAAATGTATGGGTGTAATGACCCAAGAGATGATATCTTGAGTAGGAATAACTCAAGTGTAAAATCAACATGATTTCATGATTTCATTAGATTGTTAAAGGGTTTACCTTCTAGAGTAGCTAGGTGATAGGCCCCTATACCAAGTTTCTCTATAACAATGAAGGGACCTAGCCAATTTGGTGTGAATTTTCCTTTATGATTTTTTATCTACAGTTTTATTCTTTTGATTTTATTTTAGGACTAAGTATCCAATGTGAAAGTTTCTTGATTTTATATTTTTATTGTAAGATTTATTTAGGTGATTTCGATAAACTCGTAAGTTTTTAATAACATGTATACATTCTTTGTATAGTATTTTAATTGACATATTTTTTCTTATATATTCATTTGAATTGATGATAAATTTAAGGGACACACAAATAAGGAATATCAAGTTCTAAAGGGATAATTTTCTCTACACTATATATAATATAATATGAAATTTCCCCCATAGACTTTTTGACACTCATAAGATATGCCCATAAAGCATATATAATATGATTATGCCAAATATGTTTATAAATGATTTTAATTAAGATGTTCATGATTGTCTTATTTGTATATTTGTATTAATCATTCCCTTGGGGGTAATAAGGAGTAGAGAATGCCTATCAGATCTTATATTTAGCACAAAAATTCTTAATTGTCTTATTTTTTAAATATGAACCATTATAAGTAATAATGGAAGATGGAAGACCAACCAAGATATGATATCTTTTTTTAGAAATATAAAGATGTCATCACCTTTGGTAAATTATAAAGGAATAACTTTGACCTATTTGGTAAATAATTCATTAGATGTAATAATAAAATTATGACCTTATGATGATGGTGAATTAATTTTCTCACTAAATTAAAAACCCAAATGGAAAGTGGCTAACCATAAACAATAGGTTATAATAATTGAGATAATTCATGTATTAAATTATTATGTCATTGACATTACTCACAAACCTTTGCATGTTCTTAACAAATATGTTCCATGGAAGGCTAATAGTAACCCATTCTCAATCATTTGTATGACATCACTTTTCCACTAAAGTGTACACCACATTATTTATTGTGAACTTCTTGTAAACCAACCCTGGATTTATCACGCCCAAGGCATCTACATAAGTGACCATAAAAGGATCACTCAAAAAGACCATTACCGATGATAACCTACAAAATGGAATCTCTTCTCAATTTATTTTTATCATTTTTAAAAAAATATGAGGAATAATATCATCATACAAAAAATTATAAATATTTGTATACCACTCTAGATTATTGGTGTCATTATCAATATCACAAATAACCCATCTAGATATAGTACTACAATGGTTAGTTGTTTCAATCTCTTAATAGATCATATATAATGATCATAAATTTTATAAATAAAAACAAGGGAAGCAATTCTATCCATAACAATAGTATGATGATTATTTATTTTATGAATATTATCAATTTCAAAGTAAATGAAATGGTCAATCAAACTATAAACTAGATATCAATATAGAATTATTTTTTCTTCATTTTTTATATATCTAACCATCACTTGGTTGATGAAAATTTGATAATCACTATAAACTTGTATATATTTTAGCTATAAATATTGTGTGGAATGAAATCCTATAATCAAAACCTCATAGTCAAAAATTATTGTTGGTACATGTAAATATCAATCAATATGTTAATGGCATAGTCTGACCATGAGATGTTACTAATAAAATGTTAGACCCACAACTTGAAGAATATTTAAACACATCAAAATACATGGTCCATGTATTGTTCACATTGGTACACACACAAAATCATCTCAAAAAGCATCATTCATAAGAGTATGCTCTAATAAAGGAGTTATTGCAAACTTGTCAATAATGGCTTTCCTTTTTACTAATTTTTGTGGTATACAATTAAGATATAACTATATAAGTATCATGACCCACTTAACTTTGTGTCTAGACAAATAATTCCTAAACCTGATATACCTCAAAGTATCAATCATAGCAATAATGTGATTCTTAGTATTAAGTACGTAATGTCTAATTTTTTGCATAGCAAACATAATAGCTAAGCATCAATTTTCCTTTACATTCTAATCATTTTCATAATCAACTAATGTGTGACTGATGTAATAAATATCTATATCTCTCTAATCATCATCATATTGTGCTAATAGGTTACCTAAATCATCCTCAGTGACACACACATGCGCGCGCGCGCGCGCACACACACGCACACACACACCATCAAGGATGAGCATTTCTAACTAATCCACTAATTATGATGGCACGTATTCATGATATACCATTTTTTACCAAAAATGGTATATCATGAATAAGTGGCATCATAATTGGTGGATTAGTTAGATATGCTTTGATTTATTCAAAATTCTTTTGACATTATTTATCTAATTCAAAATTTATAACTTTTGCATAGTAATCTAGCAAAAGGATTTTTATCAACTAACCAAGTTATAAACTATTGAATGGCTTGGATTTTTCCTTATAAACTTTGCATTTGTTTCAGTACTGTAGATGGAGGCATATAAGAAATGGATTTTAATTTCTTAGAAACAACATCAATGTCATATTAGGAAATGATAAAGCCCAATAATTTTCCAATTGTAATACCAAGACAAATTTCCTAGGATTCAATCATATAATGTATTTTCCTAATATTTCAAATACTTTTTGTAAGTCTTTGAATTAGTCTTCATGTTTTTTTTATTTTTTGGAAATGTTATCAACATAGTCTATTATAATATCTTGCATGTAATCATGAAATATATGAGTCATGTCCCTTTATAAGTAGCACCGACATTTTTAAGGTCAAAAGGCATTACAACATAGCAAAATGTAACCCAAAGAGTGGTGAAGGTAGTCTTATATAGGTTAGCATGATTTATCTTAATTTGAATATAACCAATGAACCAATTCATAAATGAGATAAACTAATAGCCAACAATAGAATTAATAATCATAAAAACATTAGGTATAGGAAATTTATATTTGGGACATATTTTGTTCAAGCCTCTAACTTTTGAACATATCCTAATGTGTCCATGAGGTACTACAACTGGGACATTGTTATAAATCTAAGGTGAGTAATCAATAGGGCATATGAAGCTGGCATTTAATAAATTTTGGATTTTTTCTTTAACCAATAAATACAATTTAAGATACATCTTTCTAATATTTTTCAAAATGTATTTGGCATTAGGATGGACAATTAGATTATGAATCATAATAGATGAATCAATTGCATATCCTCATAAGACCAAGTAAATAAAATAAGAAATTATATCAAAAATTATTTATGGTCTTTACTTTCATGGGATGTCATAAATGCACTTAAAAGTACAAATTTTGGATTGTATTTAGTATCATAATTGAATTTAGTTTTTTCTTCATTTAAAAAATTGGATTGGTCCTCAACATATGATGTTGTGGGTAGGGAATTTGGACCATCTAATGGAATATCCTCTTTGATAGGTGAGGGCTCACACTCATTAAAATATGCATGTTGGATCAATTTGAATCAAAATATATCCTTATGATATAAATAAGGTAAATCTGCATAAGATCCCACATACTTTTGAAGATATTCATCATTGGAAAAAATTTCAAGAGATGGTAGCTCGGGTGAAGCATCTTCATCAATTAATCTAGGATATACAAGTTGTAAGTAATTTAACATTGTTTAATTCATTTTTATGAGATTTAATAGACTTGGAAAATTGAATATGTAATATCTTAAATGGCCTATAGTATACCCATGATCTAGATGGAAGGGATTTTATTAAGCTTTAATTTCCTTACTACACCTAAGACCTAGTTTTAAAGGAGGATGAGTCAGTATGATTAGCTCTTGAATATCATGATCATGTCTCCCTAATTAATTAAATTTATGATGAAAGAAGGTAAATTTACATAAGATCCTGCATAATCTTGAAGGACTTCATCATTATAGAAATATTTAATATTTTATATCTTAGATGAAGCATATTCATCATTTAATCAATGATTTATAGGTTTTAAGAATTTAACATTGTTTACTTCATTTTGATGGCATGTAATAGACTTGTAAAAGTGAATATGTAATACCTAAAATAACTTGTAGTATACTCATGATTCACATGGAATGGTTTCTTTTTGGGATTTATTTTCTTTCCTAAATCCATGACATAGTTTAAATTGAGGATTTGATACGATTGGCTCTTGAATACCATGTTCATATCTTCCTATTCCATTAACCTTATATTCCATATTCTTTGCACATGTATATCCAATTCTATATTATTTCAAAATAGTTTAGACCAAGAAGTCATTTTGGTTTATTAAAATTTAAATAAATATATGTCATAGGTTGTTTTCCTTTTCCATTAGAAGATGATATATCATTAAGTACAGATGTTGGAAAAAGTCATCCAAAATTTTGGGGAGTCTAATATAATTGCCAATATCAAATGTGTGCATGCCATATCTATATTCCCAAATATTAATAGGATTAACTCAAAGTTTAAAAAAAAAATCATCTTATTATTTTCACCCACCCATATGTTATTTCCATGGGATTATATTGTTGATGGTCTAAGAAGGTTGGTTATGGTGTATGAAGGTGGGGAATTACACTTTTATTGGATTCAATAATTTTAAAAAATTATTAAAGAACATCATCTAAGGGACAAATACATATATGTAAATCTCATATATAAATTTTAATCATTAATGTAATGTTGAGGGACCTAAATTCATAATATGGATCAAAGATGTAGATAATATTAGGTTATATCTTACTTTGTTAGATATCCCTTGACATTTTATACATAACTAAATATTGAGGTCCAATATTTATATTCAAAATAATGGTTCCAAAGGTTTGTCTTCATTTATTATAAAATATTTTTATGATTATTTATGAGAGTGCAAGAGAATGATGACCAATTACAAGTGCATTAAGAAAGGCCTAAATACAAATATTCAATCCTAAACCATTGTCTATGAGGACTGATTATAACTTGAATGTATAAATTTAAATATTGGTCAATGACCTCTTTAAAGTGTAGATCCTCTGATTTAAAGAGATAAGGTTGTCCCTTTCATGTACATTTTTAAACCATAGAATACAAGCAAGAAGGTTTAGTATCACATGGTATGGTAGCATCATGCAAGGGGTCATAATTTTATTCTTTGTAAATATTTGACCTTTTAAGAAACTCTAAGATATAAATTTTGACATGGGTATTCTGACTGTAATAAACAATATCATAATTTAGGTATTTGAATTATAATCATAAAGGGAGTGGGATGGATATTATGAGATTGAGGAGGGATGTATTGGTTACTCACACCTTGAGATTGAGAATAAACTAGTGGGATAGAAACATTGCATGCCCTACCCCATCATATTGTTATAACATCTACCTCATAAAAAATATTCATATAATTGCCAATACAAGGGCTACCACAAAGAAGAGGGAAATAAAAAGTATGAGTGACAAGGATATCATTACATACAACATTGATATCACATACAACCCTATCATGATTCAATCTACAATTTAATATTATATGATATATGTGAGGAAAGAAACATGGAAAATTTGATAAGAATACATATAACAACCATATTTTCAAGCCTTAGTATATGTAAAATCTATAAACCCCATGTGTACATGTCATTTTATAAATACCTATGATAAATAAATCTGATCTACCCATGAGAAAGGGGAATAAACACAATCATATGCATAAGCTAACAAGGGAAAAAGGACCAAGCCTTAGCAAATCCAACATGGTCTAAGTAAAGGGAATATTAATGATAAGTCCCAAATAAGGATAGGGTTTTTTGAAACCCCGTAAATAGTCAAAACTAAGAAAAATTAGACCATAGGGGCAAATATTTAACTAACCCTAGGTTAGAAGATCACTAGGATCAATTTTACCACAATGTTTTATTAAATAGTGACACTAAGGATAAATGACACCATGGGATTAAAAAACAAGCATACAGAAGGGTGATATATGTTAATAAAGTAAATATAGTAATAACTAACCCTAATGTGTTGAAATAGATGATTCAAAGTATGATGAAACTATAAACAAGCAATACTAATGAACGGAAAGGTAATTAAAGAGAGAGAAGAATGAAATGATCACATCTACATTCTAAAAATGTCTTAAAATTTTGAAAAAATGCCTCTCGAGTGATGCAAACTAAGATCTTATATATTCTTGATGTTTTGAACATAGGTCTAGAATTGATAAACTATAAATTATAACTCATTCTTGTTGATTATGGCCTAGGCTTATGATTATTGTCCACTGCTACTTTTTAACACCTAAAAATTTCTAGTATCCTTCATCTCCAGTAGATGAGTAGGGTACTTACCTCATATTTATGAATTGGGGGTGCACAAATGTCATAATTCTATCACCTTTGAAGTGACCATGATTCAACCCAACAATGTTAGTAGTAATCCTTAGAAAGCCTCATCCTGATATGTTAATGTTGTAGTCTATTCAAATTCATGAAAATATGCAAAGTAGGAGTGGTATAAATATTTATTTTCATTGTAGAATTCTTATGTGTAATCTTTTTTATTATTGTTACTCAATTTTTGGATTACTTAAGAGGGTGAGTTTGATTGAGATATGCAAGACAAATAGACTTGATTAAACTAACACAAAGATACATGGAAATTGTGAACTATCATTATGATATTATGATTTAGAAAAATATAGGGCTAGCTAAACATCATATAGAAAAATTACAAATTAATCTTGTTCAACCTATGAACAAAAATCAAATTAAAAAGAAGCCAACTTTACTCGACATAACTCTTTGCAACTTATAGAGTCTACATGACTTATCAACTTATTGTATCCTCATTTATTATTCTTTTAAATCCTAGTGAATGTTAAACATTACATTTATCTTACCTACTTACATGAATGATTACAATATATACAATTGTTGCATCTATAAATATCAAAAATGCTTACAAGTTACCATTCACAATCCTTTATGAACGCTTTCTCAAACTTAAATAATTATCTCATACAGATAAAAAAATCATTACTAAATTGTATTATCCTTCATAATGCTTGATCAATGGGTGATATTCATGAAATTTATCTTTTCCTTCCCTATTTTGAAGCTTTTTTCATAATTTTTCAAGAAATGTCTTTACCAATTTTCACTTCTTGTGCAATACTTAGCAACCCTTAATGGTTTTCAACTAATTATAAAAACAACCTACCATACTTATCGGTTTTCAATAGCATGGCATAACTAGGAGGCCACCCTTCAAGGGGTTTTAACCTTCCTAGCCATACTCATAATGACTTCACCAAAATCTACTCCTCAAAAATTGTAATGGCCCAAAATATAACAAAATTATGGAAGCATTATATGTGGTATTTGAGGTGGTGGTGGCATGTTCACTAGCTGATTGAATTTTCCAAAGCTCTATTATGACAAATATGACACCCCTAAGATGGACTAGATTTACTATGTTGGATGACTTAGAGAGCCTTATAGAGCTTGTTGCTTTTTTAGTGTTTGTTATATTTATTGCACTTGTTGGGATCACAATATATTCAGTAACTTTCTAGTATTACATATGGAGGCTCATCCAACACATTCTTGATTAAATCCTTGATATTCATGAGGTTTCATTGGAACACCTGCTAGTCTCCTAGAGATTCCTTTATGATGGTGAAAAATGTGCACATTTATGCCAAAGTTTGCATGATTCCTCACATGTCATCTTTTACCATGGTCATGATAATTGGACTTTATACCTAACATTTTTAGTTATGTCATCTTATATCTATTCAAAGCTTTCCATGAAGTGATGTGTTTTCACTCCTATGAATGTACTATGCAACATTTTCAATTTTAAGACCTTTATGTGTTCTATCACATTGTACCTTAGCTGGAGAGACTCTATCAGAGTGGCTTATTTCTTATTTTCATCCCTACTTACAACAATTACCAATTGTACTAGATTCATTTTATTCAATTTTTTATTCTTTCCTTCAACATCTCATTATGTTTGACTTTCCAGTCCATGACTTTGATGACTATCTCTTTTACCTATTATACCACCTATGTGAGTACCTTCTTATACTCATTTAATAGATCAAATATGGCCTAGACTCTAATGTGTTACTTGTGTAATTGTGTTTTTTCTCCTTTGTTATGTTTTATGGACTTCTAGTCTTGAGAGGTATTTTTTACCAATGTCAAGAGAAAAAAGTGTTTATACATCACTTAGCCACCAAATACTTGCTATAACAATGCTAGATATTTTTTATCCATCTCTTTCCTCACCTTCACAATGTTATCCTTCAACATATCATTCTCTTGCTCAAGTTAAATTTTAGTTTTCTTGATAGATGTGTTAAATATGTATGCACCTTAAACTTGCTTTTCTAAGTATAGTAGTGTCACATCTACTGCTACCTACTCTAGAACTAATATTACCATGAGTTATATTTATGATAGATGTTGTACCAATAGGTATTTTTACATTTTAAATGTGGGTATTATGAATATGTTGCACCTTGTAGGTGATCCCTACACATATATACACCACAAACCAAATATTATCACCCTTATTTGATCCCCTTCATGTGATCCTAATTTACCAAAGTTGAATCATGTTATTGTTTGCCTAGTTAGGCTTGAGATTCACTTTATCCAGCCACTTCGTTATCATATCCTTGATCCATTGGGCCCATTACTTTGTTTTGATATTTGGTTGTGTTGGTGCCTTACCTGAATTGGTTTTTTTTTTCTTGTGGCGTTTGACCAGCTTGGCATTGTAATTCCTCAACTTTCATGGTATGCCCTCATTTTTATCATTAGTTTTTGCTTCCTCTTTCTTGTGGTGTTGCTCTTCTTGTGTTTTTATCCTTTCTAATGATCCTTATTCTCACTTAATTCTTTTCATTCCTTTTCATTATTTTTTTCTCTACTTTTTCCCACTCCACATCTTCTTTCATGTCTTTATTCTTCTCTTCCCACTCCTTATCGACCTTATCCTACTCTAATTTTCATTACCAAAATTTTTCTTCCTTAGACTTACTTTGTGTTTATTATTTTCACTCTTCTTGCACCTTTCTCACAAATTTATCATCTATAGGTTTTTCACTTGCTACTTTTGATTTTTCTTATTTCTCACTTTTTCATTATCTTTCATAGCTACATCTTTTGCTTCCTTCACAACTTAAGTATGCGACTTTACAACATAATTTAAAGGTTGTGCCTCAACAATGTCTTGTGGTTTGGTTGATCTAGATGCATTAAAGAAGATAACTTCTCAAGTTTTACTTTATTTGTGTCCAATTATTCACCTATGACTGGCCCTCTTGTTTGTTATGCAAACAACACTTATGGGATGAAGGATACCCTATAAGGTGTCTAATATGATCCTATGATATGCATATGGGTTGTGACTTCTTATGGTAAATAAGGAGAATGTGGAGGTCTATGGATGAGTCCCACAAATGTTAATGGAAGAGGTAGAGGTGGTTATTCAAGGACTTGGGCTAGGAAATAGCATGAATGTAGTGATGTTAGAATTTGAGAAGCCAAAGATCACCTTTTGAGAATATAGGACTTAGCTCTAGAGACTGGGGGAATTATATTTTATTTATTTATATATCATGTATGTATGGGCAAGGATGACCAATAATTCTCAATATACAAGGATACAAACAAGGTCATAATAATAGAGCTTCTATATAATTGGATTAGTAAATAGTGACCTATAATATCATAAGACCTAACAAAGGGTAATCCAAACTAAAATGTTAAGAGGATAGGGATCCAAAGCCTAGATGATAATGATATATGATATGGATATCATAGGTCTCAAAATTTAACAATGGTAATAAATGAGTGTATGATGGGTATAATAAGGATACTTCATGCAAAGAACTAACGAACAAAGGGTAACTTAGATCCAAGATATCAACAACATACTAAACTAACAAGAAAGTAAGTGTTGAAACAACTAACTAATGAGTAATCTATGAAACCTAGGGTAATAATGGCAAACCTAAGCAACCCTATAGTTATACTATCTTATTTGGTATAAGGAGGAACATAAGAAAGGAAACAACACACATCCAATATAATAATAACTAAAAAAAATCTATCTACTAAGTAAATAAATGAAAGAGAATAGGGATAGAGATACTTACCTTTGGGGTGACTCATTGGCATATCAATCTCCCCATTTGGCTCAAGTGGAACTTTGTAAGAGATGTTGTAGGTTGAAGACCTCAAATGGTAAGAATAAGACCTAGATATCTTTATTAGCGACTTCAAATATTAGGACACTTCCTCAGCACAACTCCTCCTACTAAGTTTCAAATACCTTTAAGCAAGACTAGAATTCTAAGATAATACTCTAACCTCTAATTCTTCCTTAATCCCAAGGGTGTTTCTTGTAATTATATCAGATGTGGTGATATTAATAGTGGTATTATGTGAAATGGAGTCAATTTTTTTGTGCAAGCAAGTTATTTTTCCACATTATTTATACTTTTACCTCCATTAGGGTAATAAATAAAGGTAGTGGGAATATTGGAGAAGTCCTGAGACTATGTGTAAAAACTATTACCCATCATGTGATTTTATCATAGTGGTGATGGGTGCAAGATATTCCATGATGTCTTATAGGACTCAAGGTTTTTCCATGATGAGTTCCCTTATCTCCAACAACCAATTTCTAAATTCTTGTTCATAAAAGTACAAATTTTTACATCTTGGGATGACTAAGTTTTCAAATGCTTCTTATAGTAAAAAATATTACCCCATTAAAATTGTTCATTCTAGGGACTTTTATTACGTAAAAAAATTAAGGACTAAAAATTATTACTAAAATGATTGTATTTTATGGAAGATAAATTTCTTTGTAATTGTAATAATCTTACTTGCCAAAAATTATAGAAAGTTTAATTCCTCATGTAAGTGGATCTTCCAGTGTGTGAGGTAAATCACTTCCTTTGTGACTTATTTATCCACTTTCATCACATACTTATGTTAGTGATTTACTTGATTAGGATGTTGCAAGTCATTCTTGCATATCTTAATTTTAAGTTAGGGTGACATAGTAGGTTTGTGTATTTGTATGGATTCAATAGCTCACCCCTTTCCTTTAGTCTCATTTCCTTATCCACCACCTTAGTGTTGATTGGGATGATAATTTATCATAAGGGGTGGATTGTGCTCTTGTTATATTTATTGAGCAGTTTTTTGAGTATCTAGTCACTCTTTCCAAAGATAGGCATGTGCTTTAGTTTATCCATATCTAAATATTTTAGTATATTAGGTTATATGAGCACACCCTCTATGGCAATGCAAACCCTATTACCATTTCTTCCTTTTTTGCATCAATTAATATTACAAAATTTGATTTGTTTTCTTCCCTTTCTACCATGAATAATTTGTTTATTCGATCTAACATCATGTGATTTTTTTCCATTTAATCCTAATTTATTTTACTCTCATACCCAATTCTACCTCTAACTCTTATTTTTATAATGGTCATGTGTTCTTTTTTTTTTCTATTTTGTTTAATTTGTGAGGGTATATTTCCTCTCTAAAGGTAGACTACTCAAATTTCCATAATTTTAATATTAGATTTTGTAAAGTGTGATCGCCCATCCCTTGTGCCCTTTTTGTTGATGTGTCACGTTATTTCATGATGGACCCGTTCAATTACTTATTGTGTCAAATTAATTTTACATTAATTTACTAGTTGTTATTAACATGACCCTTGTCTATTTCAAAATTTTATCAATTAAGACATTTAATTGATCATATTGCCACTTTTTTTTTAATTTCCCTTTTTTGAACTTGCATTTTTTATTTACTTTGAAACCAACTTCATATTCACACTATTACTTGTGATTTTTCTCATTTTCCCTTCAAAACTCCACTTACCCTAACAAGTTGTTCCTAAGCTTATTGGATTACAACATTTTGAAGATTCTTCTCATGACCTTGATCCAAATTTGATTTTGAGTGTAATAATAAGAACTAATTTTATCCTTTGTGCCACTTTATTTTATGTATTTTCCTTGTCACTTTCACACCTTCTATCTATTATATATTATATCACTTCTACTTCTCTACATTTTTCCACTTTCTACCACACTTTTGAAATACTATAAATCTTATCCTATTTATACCCTATGGCACCTATGTTTTTTTTCCCCTTATGGTGATCCAATAATATTAAATATTAAGCCTAATACCATTAACTTGTCCTCAAATAAAAATACTTGTAAGTATCACAAGCTATAGTGCCTAAAATTTTCATGTGATGTATTATATATGGACCTTTCCATCTTATTCAAAACTTTTCATGGTGTGCTTTGAACTTACTTTTATATAATAGTGACAATTATTTCTACTAAAACTCCTTTGATCACAAGTTGTGGTCATGTCAAAAATTTTAGCTACATTTATGAAATTCTTAATTATAATTTTCCATCCTTATTATTTATTCCATGAAAGATACTTCTAAAAACTTATTTTCTAGGGATTTTTTATTGCTAAGTCATATAACTATTATAACGTGCAAGATCAGGATAATATATTCCATCAACATCACTACTTCTATGCCATATATTGATTAAAATGGAGTGTGTCCATTAACATGCTTTTAATTGGTTCTAAATGCCCATAATATTGTAAGTATGTGATCCTAGTAGTCATCGCTTTGCACATTATAATTTTTTTTTAGCATTTTCTTAATTACCTTGTTAGATGTTTTGGCTTGGCCATTGGATTTTCGATGGTAAGAGATAATATTTTGATGTGAGATCATAAAATCCTCCATTATAATATTTATGGTATTTTCATGAAAGTGTTTACCCTAATCACTTATTATATTTTGTGGGTATTTTAACCTTGTGATGATGTTCTCATATAGAAATTTGGCAAATATGTTTTTTGAAACTTGGAGTCATAGTTTCTTCTACCCATTCAGTAAAATAGTTTTTCACAATGATTATATGAAAGAATTAGATAATTTATATTTTAAAATAATATTTCCAACAAAATATATCCCCCATTATTTAAATGGTTGTGCTATGAGGATTAGATTGAGTGGAATTTCATCATTCTAATTTAGTTTGCCAATGTGTTGGCACACATCACAATTCTTTTCAACTCTGTATACATATTGAAATATTTTTGGCTACCATAAACCACTCTATAATATATTTATCATAGTTAATTCTCCTATGAAATGACCTTTGACCACCCTTTCATGAACTTCATTTAAATTTTGTGCTCTTTCATGTTCCAAAGCCACCAAGTGAAGGACATCATCTTTTCCCAATTTATATAGGAACCCATTGGAAATTTTTAATGGTAATGACCTTTTAATTAATATTTTACTTTCCCTTGCTCTGTAATTCTCTAAAATTTTCAATACTACAAGAGAGTTACAATCTCCTCCAATTACTATGGAATCATAGTGATTCTAAATAAGTGTGCATCATGTGAGTCCTCTTGTAAGTCTTATGGTTCCTCTCCTATATGTATCTTGATTATATGATCTATTCCCACATTATATCTTCTGAATTGATCATTAATATTGAATTGATATTGTTGGAATAACATCAATCACATTGAAATCTTGCTTCTTAACAAAGGCTTGTTTACCATATATCACAAGGCATGATGATCTATGAATAATTAAAATAGGGTTGCCAATAGGTATTGATATAATTTTTATAGTAAAAATGCCATAGCCAAGGCTTTCCTTTCCATCATGGTGTAACTATTCTCTAGAGCTAACAAATTTAAAATTTTGAAATGAATGGAACGGTCTAATCTCCCTCTCCTAATTATGTAAGTATAGTACCTATCACAAGTCCTAATGCATCCACATGGACATGGAATGTTTTGTTCCAATCTAGAAAAAATAAATTTGGAGTTGTGACCAATTACTTTTTTAGATCCCTAAACATATTATAACATTTTGATGTCCCTACAAATTAATTATCTTTGTGCAATATCCTTTTTATGGGTGTTGTGATATTTATATTACTAAGAATGAACTTGTAGTAATTCCCAGTGTTCCCTAGAAAAAAACATACATATAGGGTTGGAGGGTGGCTTAATTAAAATGATAATTTCATTCTTAGATTTGTCGACTATATCCCCTTTGCTACACACCACATGTCTCATTATAACTCCAAATGGTATGATAAACAAGATTTTGTCAAATTAAGTGTGATTTACAAGGCTTTACATATTTCCAACATAAGTAAAACTTTGACATGTGTTCCTTTAAGAGATAAAATATTTCCCAAGCATCCAATTATAGTTCAAGGAATTCATGAATGAAATCCTTGAATGCAATTACTACTACTCTAGAGAATACTACTAGTGTCTTCTTTAACCCAAGTGGCTTTACCTTGTAGGAAAAAGATCCCCTTTTTTTTCTTAAATTATTTTTTGATTGGTCCTCTTCCATGATGCAATTATGATTATGTTCATTGATTCCATCTATGAATAAATAAACTTCATGAGTTTTGATAGGATCCAACACCTCACTAGTGAAATATGTTGGAAAAGAATCATTTATGCCAACATAATTCAATGCCCATTAATCACCACATAATCTAGTTTTATATATTTATTAAGTTATACCACCATTAGACTTACCTAATCTAAGTTTTCCACTTGATTAATGATATCCACTTAAACCATGTGATCTATTTTTTCCTTGACCTTTATCTCCATGTTTGGATTCAACCTATATGGCCTATTCTTAATTTATCTTGCACATTCCTTGAGTTTAGTGTGCATCTCTCCCAAATATGGGTATACCCCCTTGACTTCACTAAAGTAATGGGACACACTCTTTATATTCTTGAAATAGTTTTACTAGCTCCAATATTTATTATAGTGTCTAATAATTGCCTTTTGGTGTCATCTTGGGTACTTCCTCAGTGCTAGTTTTTTCAAACCTTTTTCATAATGGGTTTGCATATATTTTTTCAACTTTTACTTTCATGGAATCCAAAATATCCCTCTGAATTTTTTGTTCCTTTATGTTCAAATTTTAAAACTTTCCTTTTTCTATATTGGTTATGTCTTCCTTCTTCAATAGTTTGATACTTCGCTCAGGTTCAAATATCCCTTTGAGATCCATGTCTTCTTCACTTTAAGAGGTCATAGAGTTATGATATTATATATTTAGTTATAAGACTTGAGAATAAACCCTTTCTAATTTCAAGCATAACAACATTTAACCATATTTTCATGGATGCTAGTATCACTTTTAGCCTTGGAATCTTCCTTGTTTAAGACATTCATATTATCCACTCCTTATAGCATAAGAATATATTAATTTTTTATTGTGATTTATTCACAATTTCATTCCCATCCTTAAATATAAAGGTGTGAATTAAGTCTTATTGTATTTGAGGCCATGTGTTTGTTTCTCACCTACATTCTTGATGTATTTACCAAGCTTTATGGAAAGGAGTTATCATACCTTGGAAAATATGAACCCAATACCTTCGATCTAAGGATAAACCATGTCTATAAAATAACATTAAATAAACCTACATATACCTTATCCATATCTCAAATAATTTATTTACGTTCCCTAGATAATACTAGTTACTATAGGTATTAGACTTTACTGGTAGTGTCCGTATAGGGTTTGAGACACTATTTTCTAATTTGACTAGTATCAAAACACACACAAAACATTTAGAGACACAGTGATGGTTTATGTGGGTGAAAAATATAAAAATAAGTTAATTATACTTCTACCCTCTTTATTTGTCATTTATAAATCTTCTAAGTGTAATATTTGTCTATCCATCTCAGTTCAAATTTGTATGTTATTGTTGTATTTTACAAAATCTAATCATTTATAATTTTACACTATTTTAGAACATCCCTAATCCAAAATAAATAAAATAATGTTATATTTTCCACCTATTCATACAATAATGGACATATAGCTCTAGACATTTCCCTACTTGGAACTTTGGCCATTTCTCTGATTGTTTAGTTAGGATATGAACCTTTCTTGCAACTTCTCACAAGATTCTTCCCAAATCAAGTCATTTGATTTATGTACAACCTAATAAATTATTAAGAAGCCCTTTAATATATGATTTAAAATAATCATGCAAGTATCTACTTGAAAAATATGAACTTTCATCTTACTGAAGAATCTTGACAATTCCTTTGTGCCAAAGTACTATGGAGTCTAATGGTCTATTGCAAACACCATGCACATTAGCCTTAATTCATTATCACCTCATGCCCAATTTTTCATATCCACATCTAAATATCTACTAATAAAATATGTTGAAGCCTAAGGTATTTTAATTTCCTTAGTTAGATCTATATAGTCATCATTTGTGGTAGCTAACTAACATATTTTGTACATCTCTAATCTAGTAAGTGATCACATTGAAGGTGAATTATATCCCATTCCTTGAAATTGTTATAATTTCTTTTGAATATGTACAATTTTCCTCTAAAACTTCTCTAGTATTCTAAATTCTTGTGACAAGTATGGAAAAGGATACTCAATGACCACTTATTTCTTGGGCCTGGCATCGACCTTATACCAACTCCTTGGTATGTGAGCATTGGGTGATTTTGGTTCCTTTACTATCATATATAGTTTTGCCCTACTTTATTCATGGAAATGATAATGATGACATCATTATGATGAGATTTAACTTGGTTATTTATAATATTTATAATCTATCCATCATAAGGCCACTTCTTGCCAATCAACATAATATAGTGCATCTCATCAGATTTCATGTCTATGACCTCAAGTATCATTGTAAGTTTAACTCTCCCACCTTTATATATATGTGCTCCAGCTTACCAATACATTTGAAATACCCATAGTATGTTAATATCAAATTTACTATTGAACATTTTTGGCCTCCCAGGCCAAAAAGGTCACTCCCTACAATTTTAATCTTGCCTTGTCATGTTTCTTAACTTTGTTAAATAACCATCGTAGGTATGTTTAACATTATTTAAGGTGGTTTTGATAAAATTAAGGTAATGATCCTTCTTGGTCTTATGCTTGTCTAGCCATACCATGATGTGTTAAATTGTTTCAAAAGGTGTCAAAGGTCTAGAGTGTCTAGTTGAGTCACTTAACACATGTCATGTCATCCCATAATCCTTTTTGGTCTGTACAAATGCCTAAAAGGATGTTAGAATCTCTTTTCTAATGTTGCAACCCATTTCAAGTGCTTTATTATGCTTTTTGTAACATTCAAAAGGAGAGTTTTGAAATAAATTATAGGTAAGAAGTTTGGATATGCTCATATCATGTTGCATTCATCCCTAAAGGCATTAGAAACTCCATTAATGTAATTCCATCAGGGGTTCCCAAGCAAATATGGTAATTTTCATGGAAAAAGAGAGGTTTCTCAAAGGGGTTGTAGGTTTTTTAGTGTTTAAGAACATCTCTAAACACTTACATAACTCCCTCTATCTTCCCAAGTACAAATTCATGTAGTGAAGTGAGTTTTAGGCCTAAATAAATCCAAAACCTACTTCTTTCTCTTATTGACTTCCTTGACAGCCCTAATATAGCCAAATGGTTTTCACTCAGTTTATGGAGGAGAGATAATTTCTGGTTAAATGATCTTATAGGTAGATGGGTGTCCTTATGCCCTAACATTTTCATGCATTATTTAAGGAATTCAAGGGCTATTTTCTATGAATAATTGCTAAGAAATTTGGTACTCCTAAACTACCTACAAACCCCAATGGCTTGGTTTTTCTCTTCATCAGCAACTCTAAGAATGGTGTGTACATTTTGGTGGTTAGAGAGTGTTATTTATGCTTATAATATCCTTTACAATGTCAAAATTGAAAAATGTAGCTCCTAGATCAACAATCTAGTGCAAGGATACTATGTTTTCTAATAATTACAGGTACAATCAAGGTTTTGAGTTGTAGGTTGTTTCAACACTTGGACACAATTGAAAGAAGGTTTCCAATATGGTATTCATCCTCAACATCATATTTAGGTGTCTTTACATACATGAAAAACTAAGGTGTAAAGGTATAATTTGGAATCAAATGAGGAGAGAACATCAAGATCCCCTATAAGCCTAAGAATGGAGATTTTTAATAAATTTATGAAGTTCTCACTTAGAAAAGCCTGAAAACAAGACAAAAAGTATGGTTCACTAGTGTAATGGCCTCATGCACCTTCCCCATGATCATTCAAGTCCATTTTCATTCCCAAAGTGCCTTTCTTTCACTAAACCAAGGGATGGCAGATGAAGTAAGGTGACTATCAAACCTAAAAGTTTATATGCATGTTACTAAAGGTAGGTCTTAAAGGAAAGATGAGGTATGAGATTTTAATCAAAGTTTTAAAAATAGTGCTCAAATTTCCAAAGAAACCCCATGAACATCCTACAAACCTAATCATGATGAAGTTGTAGATATGAGCATGATGAAGAAGTGATGGGATTAAGGTAAGGTTTATAGGTAAAGGAGATTATTTCATTCATGAAAATAAAATGTTTAAAACTCATTTGAATATCCAAGTTATCACCATAAGAGAGTATCATAATTAAATGGTCAAATCACTTCAAAAAGGACCTAAAAAGTGCACATACAGACTTACATTTTCTAGGATGAGTGAATGGGTATTTTATGATTGATTTTGAGATTTAAGAGGTTTGATAAAGTTATATAT
This sequence comes from Torreya grandis, assembly GCA_037957365.1. Classification (NCBI taxonomy): domain Eukaryota; kingdom Viridiplantae; phylum Streptophyta; class Pinopsida; order Cupressales; family Taxaceae; genus Torreya; species Torreya grandis. Next base: position 1,511,822 of record JARHVA010000283.1, on the reverse strand, counting down.
AATCAAGGGAATATTTGTGAACTCCAAGGACCATTCAATTATTTTTCAAAACTTCTTTTGGTTTCCCATATAGTCATGTTATAGGTAGTAGATTATAAGCTCTTTTGGTTAAGAGACCTAGTTGTAAGAGCTCAAGTATGGAAGTGGGTTGATGTTTATAGTCATGTTAATGGATATAATGCCTATTAAAGTTATTTATCTTGATATCCAATGTCATAAAAAAATTTATTAGCTCATCTTCACATCCAAAACCTTAAGAGTAGCTTGTAGACAAATAACTTAAAGAAAGCATTTACATTATAGTCATTAATGTGAGCAAGAAGTAGGTGTATTTTGCATTGAATGGGAGGTTTTTGAAACCTGTGGGAGGCCAAGAAAATTATTAATGAACCTTATAATACTTGCCAATATCACCAAGATGCCAATATATCAATTGAGGAGGACCTACTTTTAAATATGTAACCAAGAAGCCTAAATGAGTACCTGCAACTATATTTAAAACATGAAGAGACATGCAAGTTTGGAATGAGTTGAGGTGTGGGGACTTTAGTGTAATGAGGGGGAAAGTTTCATAGATCTCCACAAAGATTAGACTCATTTAAATGAGGAAAAAGTGCCCAAGATAGGCTATTAGGGTCATTCTTACATGATTATTTATTAACCCTGGTAATGATCTAATGCATGCTACAGTGAGTTTAAGGAGTGAAGTAGTGAAAGGAACCACTTGTACACCTTATGAGATGTTTGGAGGTGTTTATTAGGGTCTCCTAATAAAAACTTATGGTATCAGTCCATAGATCAAGACACTGTATAATATGAACAATTCCTAAGAAGAAAACCCTCTTGTCACCTTATGAAGAAGTCAATAAGTTATCTTTCTAAGTATAAAACTTCAAGGATAGTTTACATGGTGACAAAATATCTTTAGCATATAAGGGTATCCCTATGCCCTATAACTTCATGGTATTAAGTGTGAATTCTAAGGTCTTAACTCTATAAATGATCGTTAATAATATAAGCACTCTTAAACCCTCCTAAAACCCTGAATGTGTCACATCCTAATTTCTCTCTAAGCTTAATAACCTTTTATTCATGGATTATTATGGTTGTTTAATTGATTAAGTTGTATGTCATATATTGTTTTTGGGATAGTTGTATGTTTCTTAGATTACATGATTAAATTTATATGAGTTAGTTGTACTTGTATATTCTTTACATTATGATCATGTTAGTAGTTTATATAGTAGTATTTTATGGTTATATGATTATATTATGGGATAACTACCTTATTTGTCATGAGTGGGATGTAGGATAGATTCATCCCTCAGAGTGTGATATAGGGAGAGCATCATCAAAGAGGGTGGTGAAGATAAAGATATTGGGGGATGATAAAAGAAAAGCAAGATACCTACGCACACACCATATTAGAATGATATATTTGTTATATTTACTTATTTTATGATAGTTGTAGTATGTCTTTAATTTATGATATATATGCATGCTTTGATCTTCTTTTTCTTATGATCTTGTTGATTTCACTAATATGGTTATGTTAATGTATTAATGGTTAGTTATGTTAATTCTTTAATGTATGAATAATTTTGTACATGATTTTTATGGCTTACCATTATTTTGGGTTATATTTTAGTGTGTTATAAATAGTATTTTGTTTGGTTTCTAATATTGTGCTTGATTGGGTTGATAAGTTATTGTTGATGGCTTATATGATTACTATTGCCATTTTTAATAGTTAAATAATCTATATTAAGTTATTAATAAATTATAGATTTTCGTTAAAAGACATTAGTTGGCATGGAAATTGATATTAATGTTGTTGACTAATGATTATTTTCAAATCTTTTATGTTTAGGGAATAAACATATTGATTAAGCAAAGTTATTTAGGTAATATCATTATTTAAATAATTAATTAGACATCATTGGGGTTGTCAAAACATTTTTAATAGTCATATGGTATGACTACCTTGTCATATGGTCATTATGTTAAATGACTTATTGTTTAAGTCAACCTAGCATGGAAATCATTGTGATAATGGACTTTTATAAAGTCAATGCATAGGGTCAACGAACATGCATATTTATATAGGGCTATGGAAATGATTATTTAATTATTATTGGGAACATTTGAGAAGGATTAAGGTTTATAATCTATATTTAACTCAAGATTAACCATATCATTTTGATCAAAATTCATTATGTGAGTTAGTGTACTGTTGTTCTATTGATTTAATCTCACCATGCATAGTTTTGGTCATTATTATCTATCGAGGAATTGGTAAAAATTAGTGGCAAGAAAGGGCATGGAGGAGAAAGTGGCAGTTAGGGTAAGATGGAAATAAATAAAAAGAAATAGATATATGAGATTCTGGCGAATAATGGATAGCGTGAATGAAAGTAAGGATCTTGAATCAATTCTCATTTACAAGAATGAATTTTTAGAAGCTCAACCAAGTTGGTAATGAATTTAAATTCATGGATGTTAAAATACAAGTATTTCTATGTGTGATTGCCTAAAAAGGGTTTTAGTAGTTTATCCCTACTATAATATATAAATGGATAAATATTTGGCCCTCTGGATGGCTTGGCCATCCACAGAACTAAATCTATATCCTAGAAAACCCTGAAACCTAATGCCTAGGACTGTGAGAAGCCTATATAATTCTAGTCAAGCAAATTATATTTTTGTGTAAGCCATGTGGAAAAATAAAATGAAACTGGATTGTTAAAAATTTAGAATATGTCTAAAATAAAAATATGTATTCATATACAAGGGTATGTATATACACCCTATAAGTCTTTATTGACCTTGAGTATATATGCATAACTAAGTATATATATAAATTACTTGTATAAAATAATGTCAATTCGATTTGAGGTATGGTGATGAATGTCATTAGGGCTTTGAATGTATATAAAGGAAAATTGCTAAGGTATATTGACTTGAAGGTTTTAAACTTTGTTTACATATCTTTTTGAAACTATTGGTTTAGTCTTAATTAGTCTATGAGCTTATTTAAGTATATTTTTGAGTATCTATAAACCTGCCTCTATTATTTATATGGCTGAGTATTGATTATATAACATATAGGTAAACATTTATATGGATGAGTGTTAGATATATAAACATAAGAATGGACATTGGGAGTTGGTTGAGAATATATTAGTTGCCTATGCATTCATCGATATATATAAATGAATTAGAAATCAATTTTATATAGTGTGAGTTGAGGAAAATACCTATAGTTTTTAAGGGTCTTATTACTCATCTTGAAGTCATTATGGACACTTATTTAAATTTTTATTGGTCTATTATATGATCTAGATTTTATGTTTGCATTTTGAATATGGACAATGTGTATGTGTGTGTTATAAATGTTTTGAGGATGTGACTAGAAAATTAGTAAGTTAGTATAACATATGAATACATATATACAAAATATCTGCATATTGAAACTCTCATATACACTTGGTTAAGATGTATGTGCCTGTGATTTATAAAGTATATATTAGGATTGTAAGTTGATAAATTCATAAATTATCAATAAATTGAAACTGTATATTAAAATGGTTATTTCAACATCATTAGTTGTATGACTCTTGTTTATATGAATCATGATAATAAAGTAGTTGGAGTACTATAATACATACTGGATTGGATATGTTAAAGTTATTCATTTGATTTGATTTAGAAGATAGAGTTGGTTAAGTATGTCATATACTATACATGTATTTACTGGTTATTGATTGGGGATATACATATATGGAATACACGATTAAATAAGCCATTAAAAATATATCAGTGTATACCATGTATCTATATACACACTCATAATATGAACAATATAAAATTTAATAAATACATAGGAGTGTATTTAGTCACCATAAATGTGCTTTTAGATGTATTTGAATATTTTATGAGATAATTAAAGTGAGTACAGATACATATATATGATATATCTTTGTATAAAACAGTTATGTACTCATACATGTATATGGCTTATACCTATATGAAGAAATTATCTAATAATACACATATATATATAACATATATTTATATGTATGAGAAGTATGCTTGTAAATATGGTATATACTTATGACTTTTAAAAAAGGTATATAATCTATGATGTAGTATACCATGATTATATGCATATATCTCATTAAATGTATAAAAAGTAATCATGAAAGTTGGATCATTATTTAATAGGAGCCTTGAAACTAATTATGATTGGTTGTTGTAATTTATGAAATATGTACATGGAAATGAACTGTGATAAGTGTTGTTTGTCATAGATGGTTCTATATTTAAGTTACGTTTAAGATTTAGTAACTTGTAAACTAAGTATAATTATACCCAGATGGTATGTTCTATTAAGGATAGTATTTTTTTATGTTTACGTAATAAATAATAAGATTTGAGATTCACTACATACGTTTGATGGATTAAACTTTGATTATTTCCATACTTGACATGTTTTATACCTACTGATAGGAAGTAATCTAATTGAATCTATTGGTTATTTTTTAATTAACCAAATCTCATATTGATGGAACTCAATAAGCAGTGAGATGCAATTCACTAGCTTAGTTAGAATCATCAATGCAAGATGAGGGTAATCTGATCAAATGGTGTGTATGAATTTGACTAATCCTATAGATAATTAACTATTTGAAAAAAATTGGCCAAATTAATATTTTAGTTGAGAATTCTCATTTCATATTTATGATCTACATGTTTATGTGATATCATGTTAGAACATATTTTCTTTATGGTACACATCATGTATTAGATATCTTATAACACATAGGTACTAGCTTGTCTCTTTGAATTCCCACACCATCACTATCTTACCATCCATGAAGGGAGGGCCATTCTCTAGTTGGAGGATTGTACATGGGATCAATAGTCTGTGGTTGGTGTGTAAAATTGCTCAGATGATGCTTTCCATCCCAACAATAGTACTACATTCAAGACTACACTTGAGATTACCATAAGATCTAGAGTTTGATATGACTCATGCTCCATGAAGCCTTATATCTTGTATTATATTTATTATTGTGACATTATTCTTGATAAAAATATAATATTTATTCATTTATATTGTTGGTTGAATATTTTATCGATCAGTGTACTGATAAACAAAATAGGTTTGATCAGCGAAAGTAGGAAGATTAGTCATCCAAATGTGTAGGTTTACCACATCAGAAAGACACTGATCTCTCTTCTCATCAAGGGGAGGTTCCCTGTAGGTATGCTATATATATATATATATAAATATAAAATAATACTCAAGCATAGGACAAACCATCCATCTCTCTTTCTTCAGAGATGATGCATACAAATCAAAGGAAAAAACTCAATGGAAATAATAGACATCACTCCTCTTCTTTTAGAAGTACTATTAAGCAAACCACAAGAATAGTCCTGGTAGTAACAAAAAAATGTAGTAAAAGATGTAATAACTAGAAAATTGAGATGCAGCACAAAGTCTTCACCTGAATTTCTCAAGAGTAAGATATGAAGAACAATGAGGGCACAAAGTCTTCCCAAAGTCCTTTACACAGAAATGAAAAGAAAACACACTGAAAGGCAAAAATGGGGGCACAAAGTCTCTCCACAGTTGATTCTTTAGGACACCTTTCTGACTAATTTCACTAATCTTACTTGTTGAATTAAAGGAACAGAAAATACATTAAGGAAAAAGACATAAGAATAGTTTCCTCAACAACAAATATATCACAGCACAAAGTCTGAAAAGTCACTTGCTTTCTTATTCCAGTAACAAAATATGATTAACAAACTGAGCTCAAAGTCTCAGAAGTGCCTTTCAATTTGGGCAGAGTTTCATTTTGATTGTCAAAAAAGAGATCCATTTACAATAGAAGAAAGTCCCTTATATATCCATTTCAAGAAGGACTCGGGAACAATAACACATCATGTTGCATTGGAATTTGTTAAGAAGATAGGCTGGAACTTAGGGGTGTTTTACCCATTTGATTTTATCAATGTAGGGAAACAAGTCACGCTTATTGAAAGGGTGCAACTTTCAATATCCACATGGCGATTTGATCTTACCTTTATCATTCCTCCTTTTCTGGTTAATTGAATTGGGTGGTGGATTCAGTTTATTGTTCTATTCCTTCCTCACTTTCTGCTAGTCTTGGCCTTGAAGTCTGTGAATGCATTCTGGTCTGTAGGTTCAAAGGATCAATAGTTATTTTGTTGTCTTGAATTTGACATTCATGCGCCTGTCACTATGTTTTAAATATCTAGTTCACTGTGTTGAATTTGACGTCTTCAAGCGCATCACTCCTTGGTCCTCTTTCAGATTTTTTGTCTAGCACTTTTCTGAATTGAACTTACCCTTTCGAGACTTTTGTTTTACATCTTCTCGAAGGGAAGGTGACCCTTCAGCATCGGGGAAGTATCCTTCAAGTTGGCAGCTGAGAGTCCCCCACAAGGGCACCTACCCTTCGGGGTCCTTCGGCTGCCTTTTTCCTTAGAGTCTTCACAGGCTTTCCTCGGGCTTTATCAGCGGGCAAATTCCCGTAGACAATTACCATGGGTATTTTCCCCGAGCTTTTCCCTAGGAAAATTCCCACGGACAATTCTCGCAAAAAAATTTTTTGGGGACAAATTCCTGTAGACAAAAAGTCCATAGAAATTTCTCATGGATAAAAAGTCTGTAGAATTTCTTTGTCTCTATCAAATCCTTCAGGTTTTCCTGTGCCCGCGACCGGTTCTTGAATTCTTTCAGACTTTTTGTTCGAAGGAATTCCTTTGGACAAAAGTCTAAAATAATTATAACTGCCTTTATTTGCCTTAGTCTTTTTTGAATTCCAAAAGAATTACCTTTGCAAATGACCCTTTCGAAGGGTACTTTCATTGATCAAGTGTCCTTCACAAGGACACTTGTCCTTCAGGAGGCTTCTTTTTGCATTGAACTACCCCTTTGAACTTTGGCGATGAACCAACTATTGAACCGTTCCATTGAACCAAGGCTTTGAACCACTTGTTGAAGCTAGGCTTTAAACCAAAATGGTTTAAGCCGATGAACCCTTTGTTTGAACTGACTGTTGAACCTCTTCATTGAACCAAGCTTTGAGCCAAAATGGTTCAAGTTGATGGTTCAATTGAATGAACCAAGCCGATGAAATGCTCCATTGAACCAAGACATTGAACCTCTTCATTGAACCAAGATGTTGAACCAACCGTTGAACCAAGTTTTGGTTCAATGGTTCAAACAAAGCCTTGAACTGACTGACGAACTATTAAATTAAACCAAAGGATGAATCAAAGCGTTGAAACAAAGTGGATGAACCAAATGAGTGAAATAAAGCATTGAAATACTTGATGATGTTTGTCGATGGAGATTTTTGTTTGAACCAAGGCACTGAACCAATCCCAAAAATGACCAAGTGTTAGAAACCAATTATTTTAATTGAACCCACTTGTAAAAGTTGTGAAGCCCGTTGAACTTGTAGAAATGAACCTGCTTGCAGAGTCCATAGATATCTTCTTCTTGCTGAGTTCATAGATTCAAGCCTACAGAGTCTGTAGATTTAAGCCTATAGAGTCCATAGATTTAAGCCTGTAGAGTTCCTAGATTTTTGAGAAGCTTGAAAAATGAGGAATTTGAATGCCCAAGACAAATTTTGAAAAGGGAAGAGACAATTTTGGTCTGTAGGACCAAAATAGTTCAAATGTTGTCTCAAAAATGAGTGATATTTTTGGGAGATAATAGCTAGCTCTAGTTGGGGAACTTTTGTCAATTGCAAAAGGAATTGAAAGGAGTAAAATCCAGAATCTCCAGTGTCTTCATGTGTACCATTGGGTTATGGAGTCATGCTACCCAAAAATGAAAGGCATCAAAAAAGAAAACAAACAAAACAAAATAGAATTAAAAATTGTACAAATATATGTATATATAGATGAAATGATCTGATACTTCAAGAATTGAAGTATTTCAGATGATGCTTCTTGGGAGACAGTGAAAACAGTGCTCTATTCTGATAAACCAACAAGAAGACATTTTGCCCCCAAAAATGGTGACGAGAAAATGGAGTTCTCCACCAGGAAAATAATTTTTTGTGTCTTCCCCTTGGCTTTTTCTTCTTCTTGTCCCATGGCAAGATGTGGTCTTCAAACTAAAAACCATAACTCCTTGCTCTCTTGGTGAAGGATTCCTTTGCCTAATTTTGATTTGCAGCAGCATGGTCCACCATCATAACTTGTTGTTCTACTGGTCCAGTCCAGCACATGATTGGATTGTCCATATCAAACTCCTGATAAATTATCAGATTAACATCTCTTTTGACGTGAAGGATTTTGACTTCTTCATCTTGAGCAATCTTCAATTCAAGCAATAGAGATTCACATCCAGCTGTGTTGTTGGTGTTGCTGACTTGCAAATTGCATGAAGGAAGAATATCTCCTTTAGGAGATATCAACACAATCCCAACTTCATCATTGGTGGAAGAATTGTTGTCATCATCAGAAGCTGACCTTCTACCAGATTTCTCTTCATTAGAGATGGAAGATCCTTCCTTACTTGTATTGTGTCCTATTAATTCTCCTAAATTCTTGTTTGGATCAATTCCTAGATTGTCAGCTACATGAATTTCATTTGTAGAAACATGAACATCCTCTATGGTAAAGAAATAATTACCCCTGCCTAAAGACTCAAACAGAATTTGTGTTACAGGGGCTGATGTTTGGGTGACCACGTATTTTGCTTCCTTTTTAAGGAGCAATCTCTTCATTACGCCTTGGACAAGGATCCTTGCTTCAAATAGGTCCATGCTTAGTTCTCCTCCCATGTCCTTGAAAAAATTTTGTCCAAGCAAAATGCCATAGGATACTAGGACGTCAGCCACCAAGACAGTCATCCTGATTCTCTTATCTAGAAAGGCTGCCAATGTAAATTGGGCATCTTTAATTTGCCCCAGCAATGGTACTTGTTCTCCATGGAGAAACATCTCTCAAAGGTTTTGGTCAATGTGAGGCCTAGAGACTCAGCTACTTTAGCAGGCATGACATTGTCAGATGCCCTGAAATCAATGATGTAATTGTTGAGCTGATAACCATTTATTAACAGGGAAACATAAAAAAGTTCTATTTTCCCAGGGGCAGTTGGAGGAGTAAAGACAAGATTATTTGGAATGGGCATGTTCTTTGGGGAATCAAGAATTATCTTTTTAGCTTTTTGCCCTGCAGGGATGGTTTGGTTCTTGATACATTGGACCAACTTATCTAATTGATCAGGATTGGACTGCAAGTATTCAAATTTAGACATTTGTATTTTCGTCTTTTTGACATGATCAATTATGTCAAATGGTTGAATTATACTAGGAACTGAGGAAATCATTTCAACCTTTTGGGTTTTAGGAGGGATGGGAGGAGGGTTGGTTTGCAAAATGGGAGTAGAAAGTGAAGGTGAAATTGATGTACTTACATTTTGGGTGATCATCGGATCCTTTGACTAAAAAGGCAGAATGGTTCCACGCTTAGCAATCATGACTGTTGGCTATGGTTGCTCTTCTGTCTTCCCTTTATCAGCTTGTTGGGATAATTAGTTCTTGGACATGGTAAACACTACATATGATTCATCAATAGCTTCTCCTTTGCTTTTGGGTTCATCTTGGTAGTTCAGGAAACCAATGTGGGAGTCTCTAGTTGATTCTTCTTGATCCTCTTCAAGGAGATCAGTGTCATTTTCTTGCTTAGACTTAGGTTAGAAAGAGAAATCATGTTCTATTTCCAAATATCCAACTGCTGAGTTGGTTGGAAGAGCTTCAAGGGCAAGTTTCCCTTGTAGGGGAGGAAGGTGATTCTATTGCCCTTGATTCTTGGTAGCATTACCCTGATATGACTAATTTGGGAATGTCCTTCTTGGCATATCTATGTATGAAGGATAAAAAGACATTCCTTGTGCCATTTTCTTTTTTAAGGCTAGCACTTCATTTGCCAGCTTTTACACCATTAGATCAGTGGTGCCTGTAGATGCATATTCAAAAGATGATGAAGGTCTAATTTTATTTGGATCTCTTCTTATCTTCCCTGTTAAGATGAGATCATCTTCTACCTCAGTGGCCAAAAGTTGAGCTACAGCAATATTTATTTCACCAGCACGTCTCAAAAGAAAACTGACTTCAGGCAACTAAGAATTAATGAAGAAGCATTTGAGATTCTCAGCTGTAGGTCAAGCTATTACAAGAATTTTGTTCCTCAATTTGTCAAGTTTGGCTATGAAGTCTCTCATTGGCTCATGAGGCTCTTTCTTCATCTATGTAAGTTGAGCCAGAAGTGCATGTGCATCTTCTACAAGTTTGAATCTAGCTTCAAACTTAGCTTTGAGGGTATTCCAATTAGTCACTGATCAAGCCTGTAGATGATAAAACCAATTTATAGCAGCACCTTGTAGTGTCTCCACAAAAATCCTAACTGCTACATCTTCAAATTCTACTCTGATTACTCCAAAAGCTATGCTGAAGGCTGCAATGTGTTCATCAGGATGAACTTTCCCATCACCATAAAATTTGGAGAAATTCTTCCTAGAACTATGTGGAAGCTCATGTAGAGGTGGAGTAAGATTGAGAGGACCAAAAGCATTACCCTAGGGGCCTTGCACTGCCATTGTAGGATTATGAAAAGGAGGGATAAAAAATCTTAAAGGGGTAATTATTGGCAAAGTTTTATCAACAGCATAAGTAGATACTTCATCTGGTAATGGAGATCTAACTTTAGTAGGAGGAAAGCTCTTGGTTCATTGGAGACGAGATGGTGAAGGAAATAGATCAAAATCACTTTGATGTACCAACTCGAATACAGGGTCAACAATCCCTTTAGCCCTTTGGCTTTGTGTATACCTTGAATCTGCCAAATTGTGAAACAAAAATGGAAAAGAATTGACCTTGCTTCAGTTAAATCTTGAGGCTTTAAACTGCGCACTCTTTCCCAGCAGCTCTGGTTTTTGTAGATCAGATAAAATAATAGAGGTGGAGGAAGATGGTAAGGCTATAAATGGATAATGGGTAAGATAAGTAATGAAGTCACCAGAATCTGTAATGGATAAGGGTTATAATGATAATGGGTTATAATCTCCAACGGAGTCACCAAAAACTATGGGTTGAATATTTTGTCGATCAGTGTACTGATAAACAAAATAGGTTTGATCAGCCAAAGTAGGAAGATTAGTCATCCAAATGTGTAGGTTTACCACATTAGAAAGACACTAATCTCTCCTCTCATCAAGGGGAGGTTCCTTGTAGGTATGTTATATATATATATATATATATATATATATATATATATATATATATATATATATATATAAATAGAAAATAATACTCAAGGATAGGACAAACCATCCATCTCTCTTTCTTCAGAGATGATGCGTACAAATCAAAGGAAAAAAATCAATGGAAATAACAGACAGCACTCCTCTTCTTTCAAAAGTACTATTCAACAAACCACAAAAATAGTCCTGGTAGTAACAACAAAATGTAGTAAAAGATGTAATAACCAACAAATTGAGATGTAACACAAAGTCTTCACCTGAATTGCTCAAGAGTAAGATACGAAGAACAATGAGGGCACAAAGTCTTCCCAAAGTCCTTTACACAGAAATGAAAAGAAAACACACTGAAAGGCAATTATGGGGGCACAAAGTCTCTCCACAGTTGATTCTTTTGGACACCTTTCTGACTAATTTCACTAATCATGCTTGTTGAATTAAAGGAACAGAAAATACATTAAGGAAAAAGACATAAGAACTGTTTCCTCAACAACAAAGATATCACAGCACAAAGTCTAAAAAGTCACTTGCTTTCTTATTCCAGTAGCAAAATATGATTAACAAATTGAGCTCAAAGTCTCAGAAGTGCCTTTCAATTTGGGCAGAGTTTTGTTCTGAATGTCAAAAAAGAGATCCATTTATAATAGAAGAAAGTCCCTTATATAGCCATTTCAAGAAGGACTCGGGAACAGTAACACATCATGTTGCGTTGGAATCTATTAAGAATACAAGCTAGAACTTAGGGGTGTTTTACCCATTTGATTTTATCAATGTAGGGAAAAAAGTCACGCTTATTGAAAGTGTGCAACTTTCAATGTCCACCTGGCGATCTAATCTTACCTTCATCATTCCTCCTTTTCTAGTTAATTAAATCGGGTCCTAGATTCAGTTTGTTGTTCTATTCCTTCCTCACTTTTTGCTGGTCTTGGCCGTGAATTCTATGAATGCATTCTGGTCTGTAGGTTCAAAGGATCAACAATTATTTTGTTGTCTTGAATTTGACATTCATGCGCCCGTCACTATGTTTTCAATGGTTAGTTCGTTGTGTTGAATTTGATGTCTTCGAGCGCATCACTCCTTGGTCCTCTTTTGGCTTTTTTGTTTGGCACTTTTCCAAATTGAACTTGCCCTTTTGGGCCTTTTGTTTTATATCTTCTCAAAGGGAAGGTGGCCCTTCAGCTTCGGGGAAGTATCCTTCAAGTTGGCAGCTGAGAGTCCCCTGCAAGGGCACCTGCCCTTCGAGGTCCTTTAGCAACCTTTTTCCTTAGAGTCTTCATGGGCTTTCCTTGGGCTTTATCCATGGGCAAATTCCCGCAGGTATTTTCCCCAGGCAAAATCCTATGGACAATTCCCGTGAACAAATTGTCCGGGGACAAATTCCCACAGACGAAAAGCACACAGAAATTTCTTGCAGACAAAAAGTCTGCAAAAATTCTTTATCTCTATCAAATCCTTCGGGTTTTCTTGTGCCCGCGAATTCTTTCAAACTTTTTGTCTGAAGGAATTCCTTCAAACAAAATTTTGAAAGAATTATAACTTCCTTTATTTGCCTTATTCTTTTTTGAATTCTGAAAGAATTACCTTTACAAATGACCCTTCCGAAGGGTACTTTCATTAATCAAGTGTCCTCCACAAGGACACTTGTCCTTCGGGAGGCTTTTTCCTTTTGCATTAAACCACCCCTTTGAACTTTGGTGATGAACCAACTATTGAACCAAGGCTTTGAACCACTTGTTGAACCTAGGATTTGAACCAAAATGGTTCAAGCTGAGGAACCCTTTGTTTGAACCGATTGTTGAACCTCTTCATTGAACCAATCAGTTGAACCAAGATTTGAACCAAAATTGTTCAAGTCGATGGTTCAATTGAATGAACCAAGTTGATGAAACGCTCCATTGAACCAAGACATTGAACCTCTTCTTTGAACCAAGATGTTGAACCAACCGTTGAACCAAGTTTTGGTTCAACGGTTCAAACAAAGCCTTGAACCGACTGAGAACTGTTCGATTGAACCAAAGGATGAATCAAAGCATTGAAATAAAGTGGATGAACCAAATGAGTGAAACAAATCATTGAACTGCTTGATGATGTTTGCCGATGGATATTTTTGTTTAAACTAAGGCACTGAACCAATCCCAAAAATGACCAAGTGTTAGAAACTGATTCTTTTGATTGAACCCACCTGTAGAAGCCATGAAGCCCGTTGAACTTGTAGATATGAACCTGCTTGTAGAGTCCGTAGATATCTTCTTCCTGCTGAGTTCGTAGATTCAAGCCTGTAGAGTCCATAGATTTAAGCCTGCAAAGTTCGTAGATTTCTAAAAAGCTTGAAAAATGAGGAATTTGAATGCCCAAGACAAATTTTGAAAAGGGAAGAGACAATTTTGGTCTGTAGGACCAAAATAGTTCAAATGTTGTCTCAAAAATGAGTGATATTTTTTGGAGACAACATATATATTGATATTAATGGTTGTAATAGTGTATCAAGCATGGCTGATATTATGTATTTACCTCTTGGAATTTATGCAGTCAAATTGAGTAAATTAGAATTGTATTTGATTTGCTTAATTATAATCATGGTGATTAGTAACTGAATGGATTATTACATGTATATTTATGGTTATCATACTTTGTGCATATTTTGGATCACTATTTATATTTTTATGGTGAAATCTAATGTTTGAGTACATGAAATTTTAAAAACAAATTAAAAAAATTATGCTATTCTAGTAAATCCCAATGGGGATGTTATAGAATGAATCTTGATGTCTGAGTTTTGTTATCTAAAGGTTTATAATGAATTTGTTTGGTCTTATAAATATTATAATGAAATCTATAAGTATCATGAGCATATTCTAAAGCCTTTTGGTGGCACGTGTGGAGTGGTAAACATAAGGAAATGGCCTAGAAACATAGGTTGCATGAAAAAATGTAATAGTTTAGAGTGTGTGGAGGTCTTTACATCAATTAAAAAGGCCTTGTAGGCCTACATAGTAGTCTAGTGGCCTCCTCAAATCCATTTAAAAGCTCTCATGGTGAATTGGTGGTTTCCAAACTAAGAGATTAGACCTAGATGAACTTGTCTCTCATTTGTACAAATACAATGAATGTGGTAGTCCTATGTAAAGGATTATTCACAAGACTATTAAAATAAGTTTGAGAGCCTTAAAATACATAATATGTACTTACAACATCAAAATTAAATATCTCAAACCAATATATAGGTTTCTAGATGCCTAAAATAGTACTTATGGACTGATTGTCACGTCTTTAGCATAGATTGACATGGTAAAAGCCTCTAAAGATCAAATATGTCATGGAAAGGTATCAAGAGAGTCAAGTGGACAAGTTTCAAGGTATGAACTTGTAACTACCTCTTAAAGTGGGTGTGTAACTTCCCAATCAAGCCATGGTGGCAGTTTCAAGAGCACAAGATGAATCATTGAAGACAATGATGATCTCCTATGCCAATTTAAAGAAGAAAATCATTAATCAAGTGCACACATGTTAAATAAAAATTTCAAGACTATATTATTTCTCAATTTATTTCATTGAAACTACCCTCATGATAGATTACACTTATCATGGAATTTTCTAACATCTACCTTCTCTCTCCTTCTCATTCTCTTTTACAAATACTACCTTAAAGGCCATTATATGGATCCTCCACCATGATTATGGTGAATCCATAATATTTTTTAATTCCTCTAATCAATATATATCTGATTTTTCCTTATTTCATGGTTACATGTAGTGTAAACAGTTACGTGGTTGACAAAATTAAGTATAGACTCATGTTTACCTTGGTTTATTGTCTTGTTCTTCTAGCCTTTATGCAATTTAACTCACTATTTCAAGTTGTACAGAGTGTCATCAGGGGTCACTTTTGGATTATAATTATAAATAATCTTCCCTCATAACCCCATAATACTTTACCTCTCTGTAAATCACTAATGTGATAGGTGCAAGTTGAGAGTAGTGCATGTCTTTCAGTCATATAGGTCATAGTGCATATGCAATAGGTGTTATTTATATTAATATTTGGTGTATCACCTCCTTAATTAGGTTTATTTCATGTTATCCCTCTACCTTTTCCCTTAAAAAGACAGTAGTTTAGAGTTGTGAGAATAATTGATACATTAAGGGGAGCTAGCTCTATAATCTAGAGGTTTAGTCCATTTAGAGGCCACCCACAACCTAGGACTAATCTCATTATATATCTCAAATGAGATGGATTTAATACATCCACTCAAGGGTAAAAATTTGAGCTATAATAGTTACCATATGTAGATTAGTGTATGTTTTCTAATATAAACCACTTGTGCATCATATTGAAGGTGCTTTCAAAATCAAACACAGCATTTAACATCTCATACCATATGAGTTCAATATACATTATGGCATACATATAAGAAGGTTTATTTGTTTATATATACCAAACCATTTTGTTATTCTCCTCCTACCCCTTTATGGCAAAATCTAGTATGTTTTGTAACACCTTAGTGATATTTTGTGATATATCTTCATCTCGCAATAGACTTATCAAATTTGTCAATGTGGTCACCACTCCTTACTATTTAAAAATGCACATTATTTGACCATAAACTTATGCTTCCATATTCACAACATTATGAGTGCTTCCATCCTTTTTGTAACTAACCATAATAGTTCAATTGCTTCATTCGTCAATAGTTTCTCCCTCCTTAGATCCAGATATCTAGCTTCTTGAACCTTATATATATTATCGTCCTTAGGCATATCAAATGGTTTAATTCCTTATCCTTTGTCATGCATCCTCACAATAACATTTACAACTTCATATTTACATTTTGTACCATTTTATCCTTCCTCTATTTTTCTAGTGCAAGGAGATCCTCAATATTGTGTTTCCTAGAAAATATACAATGTGCACAATAGGTTTCTTGATAATGGATACTAGGATAATTTCATGCAATGTGATTCATTTCCCTACATAGTAAATAAGTTATTGACTATCATGGCTACCATGTTACATGTTTAATAACTTGGTAACCCCCATGATATACACCATTTCTCTACATTGATCCTTAACCTTGTGGTTTGCTTTGATATTCCCCATATTGTCTCACCCAATTTGTTTGATATTTTAGAGAGAAAGATGTCCAAGTTATTTGATATTGGGGTGATGGTGGTGCCCAACCTCCTTATTGAGGCAACTTTATATCTTACAATATAATATTAGGTTGTTACATTGGTGGTTGTGAAGTTACTAGGAAAATATTCCTTGTGATATCATCTTTTAGATCTTGTAAATACCTATTCTTATCATAATGCATGGTTAATTTTAAAAAAATTTAGTTTACACTTTAATGTTATCACACATATATTATGTTTTACTAAATGATAATTTACGTTGGAGTGATCCCATTTGTGACAAATTTTGCATAACTCCTTCCTAATATAAGGAAAATCATTATGATGATGTACTATTTATCTACACTCTATACACCATAGAGAAATATTTTGTTTCTTTCCCTCCTGTATCTAGCTATACACACTCTACACACATTTTATCCAAAATCTATACACTGCATCTATCTTCTTATTTTTTTCTCTTTTTCCACACTTTATATACTGCATCTTACTTGGCATAAATATTAGCCTTTCCTAAATAATCATATATGAAGTACTTAATTTCTTTAACCCATACTACATCTGTGATAGATTCTACCTTTTTTTTTGGGGGGGTTTGCATTATTTTAAACCTTATTTTAGTCTATATGCCCTCTACAAATCAAGTTGCTTTATTTGCATCTTCAAAATAAAAGCTAATTTTTTTCATCATGTCTAGAAACCTCATATCATAATCCCAAACTAATTACCTTGGGTTTTGTTTGATTTTATTTAGGTATTGAATATTTTGGCTCACATAGTTGTGTGGTTTATACTCTACAACTAGATTACTCTTTACATCATCCAAAGCTAACTTAGGAATCCAAACTCATATATGAAGTCCATAACTTGAGTAGCTAAGGCCCCTATGAATTCAAAAAATTTGGCATCATCTCCTTAAACACCCTTAGATTTCCACTTCATTTCATAGGTTAACTATTAATTCAAATTAGTGGACCCATCATATGATTTCAAGGTTATAAAATCTCCTATAGGAAATTCCATTGCTCTTGCAAAAGGGATATGTATCAAACCTTGATGGGTATTAAAAACATTGTCTTATGACTGGTTATGATGCATGCTAACATAACTAGCACACTTGAATCATATAATTTTATGGTTATGGTACCAAATTCTTCTCTCCTTCTATGTAATCTTTGTATAACTTCTTTAAACCACTTCTTAGTTGCTACTATTCCATGTTAAACTTGTGTATTAATTGTTTATAATAATACAATGGTGTGGGGGATGTGCTCATGTTTAATGAATGAAATGAATTTAAACCTTGTCTATACCTTTCTCTATAGAGTGCATTACTAAAATTTCACTCTTCTATTTTAATATATACATGTTGAAGTTCAAGTTGCTCCCAAAAAATTATACTAAACTTCTTAATCACCTCTATGCTATCGGTTCCTTTAATTGTCTTCACTTTATTCCATTCTCATTATGGAATGGCCTCTTCTTCATAGTATCTTTATGTGATTCATTTTCCTTTATTTGTCTAACACTTAGTATCAGGCTCAATCACTTTTAAAGTAGGTCTAATTCCTCTCAGTGTTTGCAATCTCCCTTTAAAACCTCTACTCACAACTTTATTCAATTGTTTACCATTCAAAGGATTCTATTTGATCCATATTTTATATTGTCACAACTCTTGTGGAAGCCCTGTGATCTTCTTAACCTCTGCTACCTTCTTATTTTCCATGGCTTCCTTCCTCCTAGTGGGGCTTCATGTTGGCCTATCACAAGGTTTTACCTATCATCTATTCATCCCTTCATGGTTTGCATCCCCATGTTTTACCACCTGATCACTCCATATCATTATAAATGGGAAACATATCCCTTTCCATAATTGACATCTTTACCGGCATAATAAATCTTTCAAATAACTTAACTCATATCCCCCTAACAAATAGGTCATATGTAGCCTCAAATAAAACAAATCCTTGAACAAAAAATTTAGATATATACCAATTTGATGCAATCATAATTAGGGGTCTCAATGAAGAGTTTCATTAGAACATGCAACCTTTATAAATCATACATTGGAATAATGCAACCAAATGCAATAACAACAAACTCGATTCTTTATTTGATTTTAATGAATGGAAATACAAATTGCACACACACTAAAATGAATTTCAATCTCAAATAAGATGTATTACAACATCAAATCCTCAAATCTTAGATTATTAACTCATGATATTTTTAAGTATTACTATCTCTAAAAATACTAGATATGATGTTTAAGCTCATTGAATCAAGTGTAAGGGCATGTTTATATAGGCACAAGACCAACCTACTTATACTAATTATCTTAACAACCCGCTATAATCATTAAATATTTGTAAAGCATCACCATGCACACAAATATTAAATGTTAATTATAATCTTAATTACTCATAATACATCATTCCCACATCACATTATGATATTAAATGAGCTAAAAAAACATTTATTCAATCCAAGGTATTAAATGAAACATTTTTAAACTCACAATGTTTTATTGCACTCAAGGGTCACATTACCATCGCAAGCTCTTGCACTCCACAAAGACACTACACACTCAAAGAAATCATAAGTAACAAGTCAAAACATATCACAACCAAAACATCTACATGAAACTAAACAAAGACATTTTGACAAACTTGTGCAATAATTTATAAGTGACTACAAGCTGCACATGCATATATAACTACATGGAAAAACAACATGCACATAAAAATGTTATATAAAGAAATAAAAAGGACTTGTGCACAAACAGACTTTACTTGTTTTCTATTCTAATTTTTTTTTGGTTGACACGGGATTAAAAGTGAACGTAGATGCTCCTACATCATACACATCGAGTACAAAAGAAACATGATCTCATACTCATGTGCCTTCTATGAGCTATGTTATTGGTATTCCTTATTTTTTAACTTCCATTACACTTACCCAAGTCACATATTTAATTTCTTGGCCCTTCTACTTAATCAATTATTCTTTACATTATTTTTTTACATTCACTCATTGATTCTAAAATCAATTACCCTTTCTACGTCCTTGTGCACTTTCTCAACCATCTTCACTCTCCTATCAACTTCTTCAAAATATATATATTTTCCTTTAATATTATGTCCATGATAAGGATCTAAATCTACCACATTAAAAATAGGTGATATGTTGATCCCTTTAAGTAACTCAATCTCATACACATTTGTCATAATCTTTTACAACACTTTACACGGTCCAATATTTTTCCACTTCAATTTTTCATAAGTTCCTTTCAAAAAAATATCTACCCTTTGGTGTCTAGGATAATATCTCCCACTTGATATTCCACTTCTCTTCTTTTGACATTTGTACATTGTTTATACCATGCAATGCATCCTCCCAACCATTTGTGCACTTGTTGATATAATTAGTACATATATTTAGCAAAATATTCTACTTCAACACTCTTATTTTCTCATCTCTAATCTCATTCAATTATATGACTCATGTTAGACTTGAACCATACACAATTTGAAATGGTGTTATAGTAATCCTACTAACTGAATTTTTATAAGTAAACTCAGCTTGTGCTAGAATTGAATCCCATATTACTAGATTTACTTCAATCAAACATCACAACAAATTACCAAGACTTTTTTTTACTACCTTAATCTCTTCATCTGTCTAAGAGTGATATTTTGAATTAAACGATGACTTAGTATTCAGCTTCTTCCACAACATCCTTTGGAAATTTCCAATAAATTTCACATCCCTATTTGATATTATGTTATACGACAATCCAAATAGGATTACAAATTCTCTATAAAATAAATTTAGTAATGTGTGTCATGTCATTAGTCTTCTTACAAGAAATAAATGTGTCATCTTTGAAAATCAATCTACAATCACAAATATGGAATCATGTCCTCTTTGTGTTCTAGGAAATCCTTAAAAAAATCATGTTGATATTTTCCCATGATTTATCTATGTTCTAGGAAATCCTAAAACAAAATCCATGTTGACATCTTCCCATGAATTATTTGGAACAATCAATGATAGATAAAACCATGCATTATGGGTTCTCCCTTTCACCAACTAGAAAAATATACATTCCTAAATTTATCCACAATCATAAATATAGAATCATGTCCTCTTTGTGTTCTAGAAAGTCCTAAAAAAATCCATTGTAATATCTTCCAATGTTTATCTATAACATGTAATGGTTGATATAAGCTAACACTTTGATTTCTCACTTTCATTTACTAGAAAACTATACACTCCTAAACATATTTGCACACATATACACTCATTCAAGGCTAGAGGTAAGTCTCATAAAAATATACATATGTTTTTTCATATCCAAAATGATTTGTCAAACCTCCATTATGCTTATCCTTAATCAAAATTTCATGCATCGAGCCTCTTGGTATGCATAATTACACTCATAAAAACAATCCTTCTTACACAAAATAATCTAACAATAGTGATTTATCACCACTTAATGTTTCTACACATGCTTTCCATGCACATCTAAAATATTCATCCTTCACATATTCAAATCATATGACTTTTACTTGCATATTCAACAAGATACATTGCCTACTTAGTGCATATAAAACTACATTGGACTTACCACTCATGTGTTTCAACATAAATGATTAAATTTACAAAAACTCAACCCAATTCATACATCTTTGGTTCAATTTTCCTTGACTATTTACAAATTTTAGTACTTGAATATAAAATCCTTAGACAACCGATAATGCCTCCACTTCTTGAGTGCTTGCATGATGGCATATAACTCTTGATCATATACTAAATATTTTTCTTCATATCAATCATTTTCTTAATAAATTAAGATATAGGCCTACATTATTGACTCATCAAATCTCTAATTTTTCACCATTTTTATTGAAATCTACTTGAAATACTTCACTAAAATCTGGCAATGCCAACACTAGTTTCTCAGTCACTTTTTTCTTCAATTGTTGGAAACTATGTTCCACTTCTACACTCTAAATGAACTCATTTCTATCTTTATGCATGATCTAAGTGATCAATACTCACATCCCACTAATTCATGATGAAATTGTTATAAAAACTTGCAAGGTCATGAAAGTTTTACACTTCAACATGAGTTTAGGTGATGGTCACTCAAGGATAGCTTGTACCTTTTATGGGTCCATCTTAAAAGCTTTTTTGGATATCACAAAACCTAATTATATTGACTTTTTTGTCATGAAGCTACATTTATTCAAATTTACCAACAATATTTCATCTTATAACCATTACAACACTTGTTTCAAATGTACTAAGTGTTCTTCCTTCACTCTGCTAAAAATTAATATATCATCTAAATACACAATGAAAAAAAAACCCAATAATGGTTTTAGCACTTCCTTCATGAGTCACATGAATGTACTTGGTGTATTAGCCAACCCGAATGACATGACCAGCAATTCATATAATCCTTCCTACATTTTAAATGCAATATTTCACCCATAACCTTCTATCATGTGATTTTGGTGATATCCACTCTTCAAGTGAATCTTTGTGAAGTATTACACTCCTCTTAATCAATAAATCAAATCATACATACATGGAAATGGAAATTTGTATTTAATAGTAATATTTTTGATGGTTCTTGAATTAGTGCACATCCTCCATTCACCTCCTTTCTTAAGTGCTAACACTATTGGAACTACATATAAGCTCAAAATTTATCTTATCAACCCTTTATCAAAAAAATTATATACGTATCTCTTCACTTATACATTATCTATAAGTGTCAACCTATATACCTCATCATTTGGTAAACTTAATCTTGGAATCAAATCCATATGATGAATTATACCCCTCATGGGTAGCAACCCATCTAATATAACATTAGAAATAATCTCTCTAATTTCATTTAACAAGTCCATCACTTCACATGTAAGTTCTTTTTTTATTAATCCTGCACTTATAATTTGTGTGGGATTCTATATTAGTGCATAACATGCATGCTTATTTGTGTGGCAATTTTTTCCTGAAATCATCAAAACTCTTGGACCTTTTTTCACTTCTTCACACTTATCCTTCAAATGATTTAAAATGTGTTTTACTCCATCTTTCATCAATGCATAGGTGTTTACTTGACCATCATTTTGTGTCATTTTATCAAACTACCAAGGTCTTCCAAGTAATATAGGGAAAATGTCCATGGGAATTACATCACATAAAATTTCTTCTTTGTAGTTATTCATCTGAAAACTTACCATGCATTTCTCATTCACCATAATTTTATGTCCCTTCAACAACTAAGCCACTTTATATGGATTTGGATGCATAATCCACTTTATATCAAGATTGTAAACTATCTCTTGTGAAACAAGATTATCTATAATATCACTATCAATAATTAAATTACAACATTTACCTCTAAATATGTAAATAGATCTAAATATATTCTTCTTCTATGTGGGAATATTCTTAGATAGGCACACTTTATGACATTTCACATGATGGCAAATGTTACAGCCACAACATTTAATGTTGATTTGGCATGCTTATGTGGTTTACCTTAGCTTACATGGATCTAAATGCTACTATTGTAATAAGTGATTTACAAATGTAAGTTTTAGTTAGATTTTATTCTTGGTTGATAAAAATGTGAAAATATTAGCATATATTCCTCAAACATTCATTTAAAATTTAGCACTAAATATTAATGCCAATGGTTATTAACCTTCTATTTTACTTTTTTATTTTTTCTCTAATGCCCTAACATCAAAATTCCAAGAAGAGGGAAAATAAAGCAACCCATGAAACAAAATATGTTGTGGAAGTTATCCTCCCATAAAAACAAAAAGTTCACAATTCATCTAGTTGATTAAGGAATTTAGATTATAGGATTTGTATTATAAATATTTTAACATCGGTCTACTTCATTTTGATTTATTATCATGGAAATAAATGGTATAGATTTTTTTGGTGATAGGGCTGATTAAATGCAAGCATATCTTTCAATTTTTGACCAAAATTGATGATTCTAGATACATTTAAAATATAATTCAAACCATCACAAAACCCATAAATGGAGCAAAGAAATATATTTTTTTGAAAATTAAAGCACAATGAGACTCTTTGTATTGTTGATAAACTTGGTGGTCATCATTAGGTTAAATTTCAAGGCATTAAACTTGTACACAACCCATTAACCACTTGGTTTGATAAATCTAAGGTAATTTACTTAGCAGAGAAGTGATTAATTCTCCTCCTTATATGGCTACTATAGTTGGAATCATAGATGAATCAATTTTTACTAATCTTTATAAATCCACAATTACATGCTAAGATTATATATAATAACTTCCACACATGTCTAGTAAACTAATTGATGAATAACAATAATTAAACATAGGTTTACCAGATAAGATCCTTTTATGGTAGTAATGATCAATTTGAAGAGGTAATTTAAAAATAATTCTATGACTTGAAATATTAAATTGAATTTCATGTTTCCTTAATATTCTCTTATGTTGATGAATCTCTGAGACAAAAACATAGTAAGATTCTAACACCTGTTTCCTTCATTTTTGCTCATAAGAAATGTGATCTATCATAACCCCCAAAAGTCAAGCCAATAAAAACATTGACTTTCATGGTTATGAAGACCAAATTTTGAAAATAAGCCAATCAACTAGGAACATTGATTAGATAAAGGTCAATAATAAGCCTTAATGAAGTAAAATATATTATGAGTGTGAGTACATGTGCGCACATTCCAAAAAAAGGGTCCAAAGTATACATCATAAAATTACTATCTTTTTTTTAAGATAAAGCAACCTTAAAATATTATTTAAGACCCTTAAATAATATATTGATCACTTTTTAGCTATTAGTGAAACCGTGATGTTCATTTTTAGATGTTGTACGACATCCCTAAATAATAGCTTTTAATGTTACTATGAAACCAAGGTTATCACATTGTCTCATAAGGTGATTTAGATATAAAGTGTAATTTTCTATTAGAATCCTTAGCAAGGGGTTACTCATATTCATAATGAATTCAAATGACTATTTATTTCTCAAGCAAGATAACATTACTTTTTGAAAGGCTAGGTCAGATTCTGATTAGAGATGTCACATAACCATGTCATCAAAACAAATCAAACACAATTAAATTTTAAATGGAAGCCACTTATTATTTAAAAATATCACTAGGCAATTCTACCTTTGGTCTTTTAGTGAGGTTCAAAACCAAGTTAGTTCCACCTTCACCTTGTCAACCATCATTCTTAATTATAAATAATTATGCTAACAATTATAACCAATTGAGAAGAGTTACTAACTGTTATACACATGTTTTAATGTATCTCAAGAAATTAATCATAATTCTATCTTCACATGGCTATTGTGTCACCATAAACAAATTAGTCACTATTTAACTAGTGGCAGTTTATGTATGACCATGAATATACTCATACACCCATACATCCACACAGACCACAATCGAGCAAATCCAATTTTATATGTGTAATAATGAATTAATGTATGAGGTTTAGATTATAATATTATCACCTTAATTTTTTAAAGGTATCATAATCAAGGATAATATCACTTTGTGTTTCCCTTTTGTAAGTAGGTTGATTTATAAATAATTGTATCAAAAGTGTAAGAGATCTCATAATAAAACGTTATAATTATATCAACAGTAGTTGTTAGGTAATTAAATAGACTTGGTTTATTCTAATGAATAAAGACCACATATTAATATTAAATGTGAAACTATAGATAAGATAAAACTTCTATAATTAAATGAGTAAAAAATCTTTACACTCCTAAAATAAAAGATCCATCGTTTAGTCAATTATATCTCGAAACACTTAAGCCATAGCTATTTGAAGGGATACATTTTAATTCAAAAATCCTTGATTGTTACAGTTGTTAAAAGACTAAAATAACTAATGAGTTTACATAGTATCAAGGTGATGGATTTATAACAACTATAATGTTGGGGCAACAACCTATTTCCCAAGAATTTTCTATATCATCAAGAAGCTACTATTTAGTTTAAACAAGAAGACCTTACTCAAAATTTATTATATATCCAAATACAAATTAGAAATTAAAGAAATTAAAATGACTTCCACACATTTACCAATCAGTCATTAATGTTTACTAACTAGTAGTTTTACATTATAATAAAAGCAATAAAAGAAATTGATTTCAACATAAAACTAGGGAAAGATGCAATAGTTCCTAAAAGAGGCATTCCTTCATAAAAATCTATAATTTTACACTACAAATGTACCAAATTAATAATTTATAAAAAACTAATTTAATCATATAAAGAATCTATTACAACCATAGAAGGAAACTTAATTTCATAGATAAATGACTCCAACCATACAAATAATTCCCTCTTATCCCTAAGATGAAAATAGAAATAACTACAGCTTTAAAATAATATAATAATCCTAACTATACTCAAATTTGAATGTTATAGCTCACCAATAAACCAAATCAAGAGTATTAAAGATCTTATGCCAACTAGTAACTAGTAATCCATCTTATAATGTTATATCATAGGTAAAAGTTACAAATAACACAAGAATAATGAATTAAAGCAAGAATGCAAAGTATTTTACCAATAGTTTGTTATTGTTAAGTAAAATAAGTTTTACTTATCATTATCAAACTAGGGATTAACAATAAGCCTTCAATTCTACTGTGTATTTACTTTTTCATATGCAATAGCTTGATGGTGAATAAAATATAAGGGTATGCCTAAACAACTATATGTAATCTTTTTATGGCAAACATGATAATAAAATCATCCCAAATTGTAATGAATTCAATTCACTAAAGCAGTCTAATCAAATGATTTGAACAAAAAAATTAATACCCAATCATAAAAAGAAAGACAAACTTTAATGTCAATAACTTAGATTCATTCTTAATAGGTAATAATAGCATTTAATCAAATCAATAATAACCAAATGATTTGCACAATTTATCAATAACTAATAAAACCATTTAAGAACAAATATGCAAACACCATCATTCTCTTGACAAGTGCCTCTAATGTAATGTATAAGTTTATACAAATAAATATTTTACAACAAGAATCTTAATGTATTTCTAAAATGCCTTTCTAATATGAAGAAGACATATTCCAATAGATGTATACAAAACAATAATGGCCAAAAGTCCTTCCCACATCAGAATAATTTCAACCATACAATGAGTCCCTACCCACCCCAACCATAAATTGGAGAGTTAATTAGATCATTCCATGTCGAGCACACAATATAAAAATTTATATCCATGATAAACTATGAAAGAGATCTAGTTTTAGGCTAGGGTTACACAACAAAAAAAAACACAAACAACAACCCTAAAAGCATAGGCACTCAATGATACAAAACATTCATCAAGTGGGTTCAATAAAACAAACATCAAGTTGAAGATAGTGAAATAAACAGTCATTTACTTTGGCAATAACCAATAAAGTAAACAAACTTGAAAATGATAGAATACACATGGGAAACAAAAGAAAATAGTATGAGAAAACACCATATATAATCTAGGTCAATTTTTACCATAAAACCAAATCATTTATATGCCATCCAAGGGTGCGATGGAATAAGTTTGGCCTTTCCCAATAGAGGGTTTCCTTGGCCACCACTCTTTTCCGTAAAACCCAGTTTTATAAATAATAAATTAAATGAAAGATTCAAGGAAGCCATAAAATTACTTTTCTTCTATAGTAAAATTTGCACATTTTAACTATACTCAAAGAGAAAAATAGAAATTACTTGTTCTTATCAATGGCCTACTATGTAAAATTCCTTTATTCCTCCTCCTTTCTCCTTTCTTTTTATTTTTTCCTAAGTTACACACCACACACCATTTTCCATTCACCACAACTCCAATTTAAGTGCACAAGCTAGAGTTTCAACTATAAGAACACTCCATTTTTTGGCCCTTGAAACTGTAGTCATGTCTTGCTTAAGAGAGAGTATTTCCATACCCAAAATAATGCATGTACTCCAAACAAGCTTAAACCCTTGTCTCCATCCAACTCCCATCCCATTCGAATTCCAAAACACATGCATCGAATAATCTTTTGACCTTATAAAAAAACCCTAATCATTGATTAGGTATGAAGGTCAACAAATCAAATAATATTTTAATGATTTCCCAACAAAATTCCAAAGTGACTTCGATTACCATGATCATGACCTAAGTCTAAAGTGACTTATAATATTGTGCCATGGTTAAGTTTGAATGACTTACACTTAAGACATCATGGCCCTGATTTAAGGGCATATATAATGAAAAAATAATACAAACCTTAGAATTTAATATGAATTAGTTTCAATAACCTCATAAAAGAGTTTACATGTCAAAATGACCTTTAACATCTATTTTATGATAGTAGTCTAAACCTCACGAATTGGTTGCTTATACTTTAAGCTTAGTCTGAGTCAGAATGTCAAATGTTCTACTCATCAACTAATGCTTGATTTATTTAGTAAAACAAAATAAAATAGACATACAAGTTTGTAATAATGAAAAATTGACTACAAACAATAATCAACTGATCATGCAAACAATCGACTACATAAAGCAAAGAAAACACTATAATACGGGTCTAAATACAAAAAACATGCAAAAAAGTAATGGGGTATAAGGTATGGATACCATTCATATTTTACCATTTATATATACCTATATACATTATGCTTGAAGCTAAAAAACATATTCCACTTTCTAACCTAGCTCATATATAGGCAATAACTACAGTCATGCAAAATGATATCACTAGTACATGTACAATATAACTCAAAATAAATCTAATACAATAATTAAATATAATAAAATAACATGTCTAAAATAATTATAATATAAATTAAAACTAATGCAATTATACTAGAGTTATTAATACATCATAATAATGCTCAATAATTTTCTATTAGTCACATTTATCACAAAAGAATCTTTGTTATAGATGGCCTAACTAACATGGGGGTCTCAAACTTAGAACTTGTCACTTGGCATGGGCTTAGTAGTCTCTCCACCATATCACCCTTCTACTAATAATTATTTTTAAGTATTCATTAATCTCTTAAGAGATGGGGACACACATGCAAAAAAGGCTAATATCTAATCCTTACACTTATTACATCAAGTGTTATGATGTTTGCACTTATTTTAAGAATTGAACTGGCTAATGTCATCTTTTAAGGCTTCATTTCAAAAACAATAATTTATTTCATGAAGATTATAGCTATTTAGTTATCACTTTGAGTATTTACAAACATTTTTAGAATCTAACCAGGAAGAGAACTAAAGTAATAGGAGGTGATAAGGATAAGCTTGAACCAATATCCTACATTAAGGTCTAAAGTAAATGGAAGGTCTAGTGCAATCTATACAAGGGTGGTCTCATTAAATTTATGTTGAGAATTTAGGGCCATGATGAATTTCTCTCCAGATATTTTACCCTTGGATGGAGCCATACGAGGGTGAACTTTAGAGGCTTAAGGATTGGAATCTCATATGAGTTGATATGTGAGGTCACAGACATGTCATTTGAAGGTACCAAAGCTTAAAAAGATAAGCAAAGGAAATTGGAATTAATACAGACCTTCTTTGATACTAACACCACCTTCCAAACTAAGAAAAATTAATAATCAAGAGAAATATTACCTAGGCATTGGTCATAAGTCTACCTAAATATCATGAAGTATTTAACCCTAGAAGGTAAGTTCACCCACATCTTATCCCATCATTTTTTGCTCTTAAACCATTTCAAGGGTCATATAATTAACTTTCCATATTTTCTACTTATGTCCCTTAAAAATATAATCTTGGCATTTTAGTCTAAGCCCAACACTAATCTCATCCACCAAGGACTCATCTTCCTCCTTGCCAAGAGGGGGAAATCCTAGAGGCGAATTGAGGTCCAAACTATGGAATGTAGTAGGGATAAATGTTATAGGGAACACACTTAAAACCTATCAAAAGTGTGTGTAGGTAATCCTATCTCTTCAGCACCCACTCACCTTGTTCCCCTGAGATCCCTCATCAAGATCCAAAATAGTAAGAAGATAGAAAAGGAAAGGAAGGTCCAAGCTTTCCTTTCTCTGAGGGAGAAGAAAACTAAACCAAAGTTTTAAATATGAGCCCTGAGGGTTGTTTAAAGCAAAAAGAAGGAGGCTAGAAAAGGATTAGGAGATACCCCTATGGGCCACAAGTTGAAATTGCATGAGTTTTAGAAGAAATTATAGAACTTAAGATGTTATATGGTCACCCTTATAGAGGACTAGATTGTCATGAAATCAGAATATGATAAATTGAAGCGAGTCTGGAGTAACCCTAAAATGGTAAAAGGTGACACTCAAATTTTAGGGCTAGATGTCACTCCTATCAAGAAATTCAAGGATGTCATATGGGCCAACCCTATCAAATTTACCTCCCCCTTAAGTATTAAGAGCAAGGAAAAAACCAACTGTATTGAGAAAATCAATACCATCAAGATATTCCCCAAGGTAAAGGGGTCAAGTGCATAGAAGGAATGAATGGTGGAATGCTTGAGCATTCACACAAGAAGTAGAACCAAGAATACTAAGATGAAGGAGAGTAAAAATAGGATTGAACTCACTATGTTAGAGAATTAGGTAGGTTCTGATGAGCCTTCAAGGTAATTTATGTTTATGTCTTTCCTTGTGTCCTATTTGATTATTAGTTGGTTTTTAGGTCTTAGAAGAGTTTTGGTGAAAGTATCTTATTATCAAATAACTCATTTGGCCTATTTCATTTATATTTCCTTTTTGGTCTATCTTGTTTACTTGTTGAACATTTTGGTTTTAGGATCCATGTAAAACATGAGTTTTACCCAATTACATAAAAAAAAACAATGAAAGTATCAGGTCTAAGTGGTTTTGACATCCAACCCCCTAAAGAATGGAACCATCCCTAGGGCCTAAAATAAATGAGGATAATGTTTCCACAAAATATTATCATCTTTCTAGGTAGCACTCTTTTCACCCATCTAGTCCCACTAAATCAATACTTGTTGTGGACTTCTATTTTTGAGTCTAATGTTGCACCCAACCAAAATCCTAATGGGTTCTAGCTAAATCATTTCCTCCTCTACCACCTAGAGATTATTCTAGTTTAGAATATGAGACATGTCGAAAACATAAGTTCTTAGTAATGTCACATGAAAAACATCATGTATTATAGATAAAAGAGGAAGAGCTAGATGATAAGACATCGGGTTGATATTTTCCATTATGTCAAAAGGACCAATAAAGCATAGATCTAGTTTGGATGTTTTACCAAAAATTAATGGAGATTTTGTGAGGTCTTATCCTAAAAACACTTTGTCTAAAACTTTAAATTATTTAGGTGACCTTTTTAGATCAAAATAACTGTTTTATTGATCAGAGGTAGCCTTCAACATTTAGCGATTGACATCCATTTGTTCCTAAAAATATTTTAAAGTTTTTGGTCTTGAAAATGCTCAATTTTCCAAATTTTCTCATCCCAAAGGAGTTCTACACTTTCTCCCATACAAGGCTTTAAAGGGTTCCATCTTTATGATAAAATGATATGTATTATTATAGTAAAATTACACCAAGTGGAGGTAATATTTCCACTTGTATTGATGATCCATCACATACATCCTCAACATGTCTTAAACAATAAGTTTAGCCTTTTAGTTTGACCATCTATTTTAGGATGATATGTTTAACTCAAATTTAGTTTGGTGCCAAATACAGCCATCAAAGTCTGCCAAAATTTATAAGTGAACAACTTATCTCTATTAGAGATAATCACTTCTAATATATCATGAAAGTAAATAACCTCTTTCACAAAAATTTTATCAAGGATGTCAACATCATCCATAACATTACTTGTTATAAAATGAGGAACTTTTATTAATTTATCAATCATAACGAGGATTGTATAATGTATGCCGTGGGATTTAGGTAGTATGAAGATAAAATCTAATGAAATTATAGCCCATTTTCTTTCTATAATTTCATGAGGGTATAATAGTTCCCCATGATGGAAATGTTCAACATTAACATGTTGGCATTCTAAATATTTATCCATAAAAATAGACACATCTTTCTTCTAGCTAGTCCAAAAATATAACTTTTTCAGCTCTTGTGTCATTTTTATGACACTTAGATGAGTAAAATGAGGTGCCACATGCACTTCACCATAATTTATTCTCTTAGATTCCATGAATCAGGAACATAAATTCTACCTTTGTGTCTAAAAGGCCATCTAAATCTAATGAAAAATTATAAATAACATCTTATGAACTTCCATTTGATAAATCAGAGTAGATTTATAGACATTTAGGGTTTGATTTCTACTGTAACGACACAATTTTTAAAATTTGTCCATAGAATCAAGATAGAATCAATGTAAGCCCTCCTACTAAGAGCACCATCTATTTGATTCTCCTTTCATTTTACATAATCAATATCAATATCAAAGTTAGTGATAAATTATCTTCACCTGTATCTTGCATCCAACTCATCCTAAACAAACAAATGTATAAGACTTCTATGGTCAAATTTATTTTTAAAGTTCTTTCCTAACAAAAAATATTTCCATTGTTTGAGTTCATGGATTATAGTAGCTAGCTATTTAACCATAAAATTATATAAGGATCCTACTTGGATAGATAGGGTTAATAATATAGAAATGACAATGCACAAGTGTGATGATCAGATATAAAATAGGCCAATTAAATGCTAAATTTAGATATAACATACATTGAATTTATTAAATTGAGATAGGCTAAAAATAGTAAGTATAACTATGCTAGATATGTAAATGACAAAATAATAATGTACTTCACTAGTTTTGATGTTGACACAGTTCTAGATTTAGAACAAGTAGGAAGCAAAGTGGAAGAAGATTTTGGAACAATCACCAAATTTTGGATTGCATCTCTAAAACTATGGAGACTATCATCAGCATGGGATGATTAC
Source organism: Torreya grandis (assembly GCA_037957365.1). Classification (NCBI taxonomy): domain Eukaryota; kingdom Viridiplantae; phylum Streptophyta; class Pinopsida; order Cupressales; family Taxaceae; genus Torreya; species Torreya grandis. Next base: position 1,479,371 of record JARHVA010000283.1, on the reverse strand, counting down.
GTTGATGTTACTATTTTAATTAGATACAGGTGTCTTGTATGGAATACATGTTAGAAAAGGATGTGACCACCTAGATACTTCTAGGTTGTCTTTGATGTTGCTCTAGTGTATTTGGATCTAGGTCATAGACTGTCACTCCTCATGAAATTAGAAAACCCTAGTTTTTCATCTTTATAGTGACCTTAGGAAAAATAGGTTAGTAGGTACATGGTGACGATATGAACCCAAAATATTCTTTATAAATGAGCATTATCTATATAACCAATACTCTAAAGAGTGCCTTAGACTGATGTAGTTCTCTCTTACATATTGGCTTGTGTATAAATCATGCAATATATGGAAATTAAGTATAATAATGACCTAGATTGTAACCTGGATAATTAGGCTCTTAGGTTTTTATTTTAATACTTTAGACTTATGTATGTGATATCCCTATGATTGATATGAAAATAGGATAAAATAGGGAAGCTTTAATTTATCGAGTGCTTGATTGAATACTTTAATAAGTTGTCTTAGATCTTTTCTAGGTGTGGTATGAATGAGGGTTGATCTTGTATTTATATCAATACTTTTGGAGAAATAACTCACATTAAATCACTTAGGCTAAACATTAGGATACATTTCATTTGAAAATTATTTTACTTTAAGACACTATAAAACTACAATAGGGTAGGACACTAGTGTCAATGCAGGGGTCTAGAAATGGAACTTGTGTTCTAACATTTAGAAAACATGTACATGTTTAGAACTTGTATGAGCATAAGATAAGCATGTTTTAAGCATTATGGGTAAGATAAAAGGTCTGATTCATCAACATAATACTATTCAGACTAAGAGATAGGCTAAGTGGAAAAATATAAAGCAAATGTGAGACTTTTAAAAGTGGGAAAGGTCCAAAACTGAGAGGAACAACCAACGTCTGAGTATGCCAAGTGTATAAAATTGAGGTTCTATACAATCCATAATTATCATCTACACTAGCTTAAATTCATGAGTCAAATAGTACTATTCATGCACTTTTAGGTTATGAGACTCATAGGAAACTACCTTGTTGTCTTGATTCAAAATAATATTGATACCCACTTTACAAACATCAGTCCATACTTCAAAATTTCCATTTGGGTTTGGAATGACTAAGATAGGGGCTGAAGTTAATAGTTAATTCAACCTTTAGAAATTTTATTCACATTTTGGAGACCAATCAAACTTCTTTCCCTTATTTTATAAGGATGTGATGATATTAACAATCTTTGAAAAATCTTTTCCAAACCTCTGATAATAGTTGGCTAGTCCCATGAAGCTATGCACTTCATGTACATTTATAGAATTTGGCCATTCATTAATGGTTTTAATATTTTTAGAATCAACTATAATGCCATATATGTAAATTACATACCCTAAATAGGGAATTTCAATTTGATAAAATGAGCATTTAGATAGTTTTCTAAACAAACTATGTTGTCTTAACCTTTGTAACACCATCCTTAAGTGTTTCTCATGTTCCTACTCATTCTTAGAGTATATTAGAATTAATCAAGAAAAAATAACACAATATGGTCAATAAAATATCTAAAAATATTGTTCATCATATTTATGAAAGCAATAGGTGCACTAGTTAGGCTAAAGGGCATAACTATAAACTCATAATGTCCATACCATGTTCTAAAAGCAGTTTTATGAACATCTTATTCTTTGATATAGAGTTGGTGATAAACTAAATGAAGATCTATCTTAGAAAATATAGGTGATCCTCTCATTTGATCTAAAATATCATCCATTCTAGGGATAGGATACTTGTTCTTAATGGTGACCTTATTCAACATATGATATTTAATGCAAATTCTATGAGTATTGTCCTTTTTCTTAACAAAGACCACAAGAGCTCCCTAGGGTGACACACTAGGTTGAATCATCCATTTATCCATCATATCTTATAACTAAACCTTAATCTCTCTTAGATCTTCTACATTCATCTGATAAGGGATTTGGATGCAAGTGCAGATCTAGGTATGATGTCAATCAAAAAAATAAATTCTCTTTTAGGATGTAATCCTGGTAATTCTTCAAGAAATACATTCACAAATCTTCTTGGATAAAGTAATATTGAAGATTAAATCCATTTTATTTAAGCACCTAATTCATTCTTATAGAATATATTTTGCACCATTTTCTTACTACTCTTTTTAACTGTAAGGTTGAAAGAATATTTTTGACTAAATGGTTGATAATACCTTGGATTACCATGGGTTTACCATCTTCATCTTCATCAAGACATTGGATTATTTTATTGAATAAATAAAGTATTTATTGGTGTTATTTTAACCAATCCATACCTAATATTATTTCATAAGATCCTAGAAGTGCAAGGAACAAGTTTACATGAGTCTTAAAAACTCCTAGATCAAGTTTAGCCTATTCTAGACATTCAAAAATAACCACTCTTTTATTGGTGCCAAATTTTAGCTCCCATTCTTCTCTAAATATATAGGGTTTATTTTTACATTTATAATCACTTGTATGAGAAATAAAACTATATGTGTCTCTTGAATAAATTAAAATTATGAAATAAAAACTAGAAATTATATCTCTAGTTTTGATCAAAGTGGATTAAAGGTCTGCATTTTTGTTTTCTACATCAGCATAAGCTTTGTGATTTGAGGCATGATTTCCTCACATCCAAGGTAAGTATGTTTATTAATGGTTTTCACCACATTCCCAACATGTCACAATAATTTTAGGAGCTAAACTAATAATATTAGCTCTTATGGTAGGGCCATGGAAGTTACATTGATGATGAATGTTTTTTCCATTACTCTTTTTCACAAAGGGTTGAGTTTTTATAACCTCTACTATTATTCTAAAATTTTCCTATAGAACCATTGACTAAATGTTTTTTTTGATCACTTTTATTGAAATTCCTTCTTAATATATGGATAATAAAAAAATGATGTAATTTGTTGTTATGTTAATCTTGTCTTGCCTTTTGGCAAGACTTCTCTTTTTCTTCAACATGATGTGTTGATTCCATGGTAGAAACTAAAGTACATGGATTGGTCATTTTCACAACATAAATAAATACTTCATTCAAACCTAAATTTAACTTGGTAACCTTTCATATGATGCAGGAGACTAAGAAACTTGTTTTCATATTCTGAAATAGACATTGTTCCCTACTTCAGTAGCTAGAATTCTATATTTTAGTATTATTTATAAATACTATTTAGATATCTCTTCTTGAATTGTTTTTTAAGGGTTTCCCATGAGATAGTAATGTAATCATACCCATTAAGATCACACATATGGTTCCACCACAAATCAAAATCATCCACCAATTGGTAGGCTCATGTGTGTGCTTTTATGTTAGATCCCATATTATGAAGAGTAAAATATTTATGCAAGTTAATAAACCGTGCCTCAGTAGCATTCCCATTATTTACACTTAAAAACATTGGAGGAGGAAGATTTTTAATCTCTTTGATGATGGGATTCAAAATATATCATTGCCTTGGATTCACATCTTGAGACTCTTCTTCCTGCTCACCTTCCTGTAGATTTCCTAGGTGGGTCAACCATTGACCATACCCTTCCATTTGCACTTGATTGTTATGCAGTGTACCTAAAATTTCATTGATAACAACATTATGATCATCAAGATTATTGTTTTCAAGGTTTTCATGATCCTCAACATTATTATTATTATGATCAGCATCAACATCAAAGTTTGCATGCTCATTCTAACCATGATTATCAACCAAATCACTTCCAACATTCCTAACTTCCTTGTTGGATTTAGTTATCACCATTCTAAGAAACATTAAATGCAACATCAACTAATAATCTTTAAATTTACATTAGGTTTGAATGAGGCTCTGATACCACATGTCATAACCCTCAAAAATCAAGCCAACAAAAACTTTGACTTCTATGGTTATGAAGACAAAATTCTAATAATAAGCTAGTCAAATAGGAACATTGATTAGAGATAACTCGATGATATGCCTTAATGAAGGAAATATGTTATGATTATGAGTGCATGTACACACATTCCAAAAAAAGGGTCCAAAGTATACACCATACTTTATTTTATGACAAGGAAAAATTAAAAGATTATTTAAGACCATTAAATAATATAATTTATCACTTTTAGGCTAGTAGTGAAACCATGAAATTTGTTACATCTCTAAATAATAACTTTTCATGTTATTATGCAAGCAAGATTATCACATTGTATCATAAGATAATGAAGATAGAAAACGTAATTTCTTTCTAGAATCCTTGGAAATATGTTACTTCTAATCATAATGAATTCAAATTAATATTTATTCTCAAGCAAGATAATGTTACTTTCTTAAAGGCTAGTTCAGATTTGAATAGAGACATCACGTAAACATATCATTTAAAAAATCAAACAAAATTAAATTTTTAACTCCATGTTAGTGTATACCGCATGAAAGACAATTATTCTTTACAAATATCACTAGGCAAGTCTATCTGGGGTCTTTTACTGAGGTTCAAAATCAATGTAGTTTCCACCTTCACCTTATCAACCATCATTCTTAATTATACATATCTATGCTAAAAATTATAACCAGCTGAGAAGAGTTACTAATTGTTATACACATGTTCTAATGTATCTCAAGAAAGTAACCATAATTCTATTTGTGCATGGCTATCATGCCATCCAAAATGGATTAGTCACTACTTAACTAGTGGTGGTCAATGTATAACCATGAATATACTCATACAACTACATAGACCACAACTAATCAAATCCAATTTGCTATGTTTAATAATGAGTTAAGGTATGAGGTTTAGAGTATAATATTATACCTTAATGTTTTAAAGGTAGAATAGTCAAAGATAATATCACTTTCTATCTCTATTTTATAAGTAGATTGATTTATAAATAATCATATCAAAAGTGTAAGAGATCTCATATTAAAACCTTATCATTCCATCAACATTAGTTGTTAAATAATTAAATAGACTTAGTCAATTCGAATGAATAAATACCACATGTTAATATTAAATGTGCAATTATTGAGAAGGAACAAATTCTATAATTAAAATAGTAAGAACCATTTACATTCATGAAATAGAGGATCCATAATTTAGTCAATTATATCTTTAAACACTTAAGACATAGCTATATCAAGGAATACATTTTAATTCAAAAAACCTCAATTGTTATAGTTTTTAACAAACTGATACAACTAATGAGATCACATAGTAGCAAGATAATGGATAGTATAACAACTATAATGGTGGAGGTAACAACCTATTTTCTAAGAATGTTTTATATCACCAAGAATCTACTCTTTAGATTAAACAATAAGACCTTACTCAAAATTTACTATATATCTAAATATCAAAGTTGAAATAAAATAAATCCAAATAACTTCCACATGTTTACCAATCATCTATTCATATTTACTAACCACTAGTTTTACCTTACAAAAAAATCAAGAAAAGAAAATGATTTCAATACAAAACCAGGCAAAGTGCAATAGTTCCTAAAAGAGGCATTCCTCTGCAAAAAACTACAAATGTATCAAATTAATAATTTCCTAAATAAATAATTTAATCATATAAATAAGCTACTATGGCCATAGAATAAAACTTAATGTCACATATAAATGACTCCAACCATACCAATAATTCTCACTTATCCTTAAGATGCAAATATAAACAACTACAACTTTGCAATAATAAGATAAGTCTGATTATATTCAGATTGAATGCTACAGCTCACCAACAAGCAAAAACAAGAATATTAAAGATCTTATTCCTACTAGTAATTATTAATCCATATTATAATGTTAAATCACAGGTACAAGTTCCAAATAACATAAGAATAATAAATTAAAGCAATAATGCAAAGTATTCTACCAAGAGTTTGTTATTGGCAAGTAAAAGAAGTTTTACTTATCAATATCAAACTGGGACTTAACAATAAGACTTCGATACTATTGTGTATTTACTTTTTCATATGTAATAACTTGACATTGAATAAAATATAAGGACATGCCTAAGATACTATATGTAATATTTTTATGCCAAGCATGATAATAAAATCATCCCAAATTTTAATGAATTCAATTCACTATAAAATTCTATCAAATGATTTGAATAAAATTTTTGATACCCAATCATAAAAAGAAAGTCAACCTTTACTGTCAATAATAATTAATAATAACATTTAATCAAATCAATAATAACCAAATGATTTGAACAAGTTCTCAATAATTGATAAAATTGTTTAAGAACAAACATGCAAACACCATCATTGACTTAACAAGTGCCTCTAATGTAATGCATAAATTTATGTAAAAAACTATTTTATAACAAAAAATTATGATGAATAATTATGAATGGTGATTCAAAATGCATCAATCCAAAAATTTGTACATAGTTTATTCCCAAAAATCTCATTCTCAATTTCATAGACTAAAAAATCAAAGATCTTATTTAAGAATCTTAATGTATTTCTAAAATGTATTTCCAACACAAAGGAGATAGAGTCCAAGATTATATCAATCCAATACACATATGAAAAATCAACAATGGCCAAAATTCATTCCCGCATCAAAATAATCCCAACCATATAGTGAGTCCTTACCCACCCCAACCATCACTTAGAGAGTGGATTAGATCATTTGTAATTGAACCCATGATATTAAAAATTATATCCATGATAAAATAAGAATGAGATCCAATTTTAGGCTAGGGTTTCACAACCAAAAAAAACAAACACAAATAATAACCCTAAAAGCATAGACATTCAATGGTATAAAACCATCATCAAGGTGGGTTTGATTAAATCAAAAATCAACTCGAAGAGAGTGAAATAAACAATGATTTAATTTGGTGACAACTAATAAATTAAAACTCAAAAATGATAGAATACACATGGGAAGCAAAATAAAATAGTATGAGCAAACACCATATGATGTCCAAGTCAATTTTGACCATAAATAAAATCATCAAATCATATATACACCCCCTAATGGTGATATGGAGTAATTTTAGCCTCATCTAATAGATGGTTTCCTTAAACACCACTTTTTTCCATAAAACCCATTTTTATAAACAAATAACTATATGAAAGATTCCAGGAAGCCATACAATTACTTTTCCTCTATATTAAAACTTACACATTTTAACTATACATGAAGATCAAAATAGAATTTACTTATTCTCAACAATATTTTATTCCTCCTCCTTTCTCCTTTCTTCTTCTTTCATCCTGAGTTAAATGCCACACACCCATTTCTATTCTCTACAACTCCATTTTAACTACACAAGTTAGAGTTTCAAATAGAAGAACAGTCTAGTTCTTTGCACTTGAAACTGAAGTTATGTCTTCCTCAAGAGAGAGTACCACCATGCCCAAAATAGTGCATGTATGCCAATAAATCTTAAACCCTTATCTCCATCCAACTCTCAACTCATTTGAATGCCAAAACACATGCATCGAATGAACCTTCAACCTTCTAGAAAACCCTAATCTTTGATTATGTATGAAGGTCAATAAATCAAATAATATTTTAATGATTTCCCAACCAAATTCCAATGTGAATTTGATTACCATGATCGTGACTTATGTCCAAAGTGACTTATAATATTGTGCCATGGTCAAGTTCTAATGACCTATATTGAAGACACCATGGCCCCATTTTAAGGGCATTCATAATAAAATAGTAGTCCAAACCTTGGAATTTAATATGAATTATCTCTAAAAACCTCATAAAATAGTTTACAGGTTAAACTGATCTTTAATATCTATTTTATTCTAGCAATCTAAACCTTGTAAACTAGTTGCTCATATCTTAGGCCTAGTCTGAGTTAAAATGTCAAATGTTCCACTCATCAACCAATGCTTGATTGCTTCAAAAAAATAAAACATGTAATAGACATGCAAGACTACAATAATGAAACATTGACTACAAATAATAATCAAATACTTAAGTAACCAATTGACTGCATAAAACAAAACAAATAGTAAAAGATAGGTCTAAACATAATAGACATATAAACATGTAGCAGGGTACAAGGTATGGATATCATTCATATTTTACCATATGTATATACTTGTATACCTTATGCTTGAAGCTAAATAACATATTCCACTTTTTAACCTAGATCATACTAAGGCAATACCTACAGTCATGCAAAATGACATCAGCAGTACATGTACAATATAACTCTTAATAAATCCAATACAAAAACTAAATATAATGAAATAACATGTCTAAATTAATCATAATGTAAATAGAAACTGATGCAGCTATCCCAAAGTTATTAATACATCAAAATATTTCTCAAATAATAATAATAATGAAAGTATCAGGTCTAAGTGGTCATGACACAATCAAGGTGGCATCGGCTTTGGAATGATTTTGAATGATTTTTTCATTCATAATAAAACATTTACTTCTATAATAAGGAATTTATTGTTATAGTCATAATTCCAATGTTATGACCATAAATGTCAGCACCCCTGTGGTGCCTCTGTGGCAACCCAAACTTACCTCACATGCTACTCAAATCTAATTTGACCCTTTTAGCCACATATATGACATTTTGGCTCTTTGAGAAACATGTTTATTTGATGTTTTAAAAAAACTAATTTATGGGTATTTTAGTCCTTGGTTCATAATTTTTAGAAATATATATACATATTTTTAATTTTTTACATTAGTTTTTTTTTAAAAAATTTTAATGTAATTGATGTTTTTTATTTTAACTACTTTTTTTACATGCATAATTAAAAAATTTTAAAAATATTAAATTTCAAAAAAATTACTGTGCTAAAAATAAAGTAACCTTGATGTAACCATATACTTTTTTCGACTATACTACTTTAAATCTTGATATATCATTTACGTGACAATTTGAAAAAATCATATACCCTTGTTTTATAAAATTAAGAAAAATATATATTTATCAAAAAAAATTAAAAAAATATTTTGTGCTACAATATTGAAATTACATTATGTTTTTAAAAATTATTGTTTTAATATTTATTTTTCACTACATACATGAGTGTGTGACTTTGTCATTTAATATACTTTATTACACTAATCAACTATTGTCCTGCACAAAACCCAAAAAAATTATAGATAATATATTTTTATTATTTAATATATATTCTACACTCAAAATCCTACATTTTATCTATTTACATCATTGAAAAATTCTAAACCGATGTATCACTTATCATCACTCAAACTTATGTAAACTCTCATTTTGAATAAACACGTCATTTTTTTTGTTTTAACAAAACCATCGTCATCATGAGATTTTATCCAATTTTTTGTTTGTTTATGTTAGGGATAGACATAATACTCTCTTCATCTACTTATGGGATATGTGCAATCACATCATTTTGCCTAATACCTAAATTATGTGCATGTGAGACCTTAAATGCTCTATGCCCAATTTCACCACATTTAGAACATGTACCCATGAATCCTCTTCCTCCACATCCTTCATATATCCTCTATCTTTAGTAATATTTCCTTTGCCTCTTTACACATTGGTATCATTGTATAGAGAAGTGTTAGCTTCTCATTCTTGCATAGAGTAAGTTATGTCACTGCTACCTTGTCCTTGTGCATGTGAAAACTTTCCTTTCTCTCATGCTACACCTTTTTTATATGGTACAACTTCTCATCCACCTTTAATGTGCATTGATATGCTTCTTCAAGAGATCACAACCAAATCATACCAAACTCATCCTAAATGGAAATGCATAACCTATTAATATACCTCATTATCTTCTTGATGTCATATTCAATGTGACCTACTCAAATAGTGAGTCTATAAAATTATTCATTTTAATCTTTCATGCTCATCTCCCTCTATCGCAAATTTTACAAATCATTGAACAATAATAACTATAAATTAAAAGGTATGAATTTGGCCTTCAATATTATAACCAATTTATCCTAGGTCTTGATATTATCTTTAGCTATATGGAATCTTTATGTCTATATATGTTCCCACCATAAGGATGTGTGACCCTTCAACTTAATGCATGTTGATTTAAATTTTTAGGATGTTTACTAATGTAAATCCTAGATTGTTAAAGGGATAAATAAAGAGGGTAAATATAGATATATATTGTAAATAGATAATTTAATTGATTTACCTAAAATAATGAGTGTAAGGAGAATATTCACTTATCTAGAGTAAAATGAGTGTCCTAGATAGTGATGATGTTGAAACAGGTTAGAAAAATAGCCTAGAGCCCTTTCATTTCTTAAACTAGATCTTTGACAACCTTAGGATAGTAGCATGGTCAGAGAGGCAGTAGTGCATTATGTTAGTTTCCAAAGCACCACAATAGTGTCCTTTTATGTATATGGGTCCTAAGACTTTTGGGGATGTTATAAGGGGATTAGGGTTTTGTATGTGTGTTTAGGAGCTTTTGGTCATTATTTCATGTCACTATTTACTTGATTTTCCTTCAAAATCCTAATGAACACCTACACACATGAAATAACAATGAAATCAAATTCAAAAGGAAAGGTAAAAGTGGGTTTTAGGATATGATTATCATGTGATGCATAAACCCTATTGTTCTGACTATGACCTACATTAACCCCAATGAAAAGGTTCTCAAATTTGATGTATTTATCCCTTAGGGAACATGTATAATCCTTGCACATAGTATGTTAAAATAAATTTTGCTTAGTCCCTTATTTGATCAAGCATGCAAATCTATGTGTGATGTTAAGTAATATGTAGAGTGTTGAGCTATACTATTGACTTTTTTTATGTAGTTATGTGCCAAAGTAGTAAGTTATAGATTTAAAATACCTTTTGAGGTTATTTATATAGGAGGATATATAATTTTAATGTGAGATGCTTATTCATAGGCTAATAAGATGAAAATATAGATAAAATCATAAGAAGAAACCAAAAGGAAGGGTAAGGATCTTAAATGAACTAAAAATGTGACCATTGGAAAATATCACTAAGGTGGACACTAAAATAGTGCCCTAATATCTAGGGTTAAGTTATTGTCCTGTAGGTAAAACATTATATAATGACTATCACAAACAAGTCAAGGGGCCCTGTGACTAGGATAACATGACATAAGACCATTGAGGGTACAAGTAGGGAAAATAATTCATAATAAGGACATAAAAGACTAAAGTGAAAATATGAACAAGACATTCATTCGACATTAAGAACTTCCTATGAAAGAGATACATAAGACATAATACTTGTATTGTTTGACCAAATTAGGATGTACACATTTGCCCCCCTTTTATTCTAGTAATGCAATCTAAATGAAAGCACTAGAGTGAAAGTAAAATAAAAATGCATACCTATACCTAACTTTATAGATGTGTTATGGACCTGACCCATTTTTTGGCCAAAGAAACATATAGGCATTTGGAATACTAGTTCTGAAGAGAAAATGCACAATGTGGGTGTCCCCTGTGATGAATCTGAGTAACTGACTAGATTATAAGGAATAAATCCTTGTTTATCCCCACTCTAATATGTGACTGTGTCTAAGAATTAATATATAACTATGGAGAAATAATCCCTACTTGCCCCCACTCTAACATTTAATTGAGTCTGAGAAGTAGATGTGCTCAGAGGTCAAATCTATTTCTTGACCTATGTCCTATACAAATGGGTGTAATCTAGGTCTAGTTTAAAACTATGGATCAATTGTTATATACATCCATATGACCCAATATGGTAACATCTTAGTGATAATATAAGTGTATTCTAATAATGTGTGCATAAATAATGGTATAATTTACCATTCTATATGTATAACCTGGTGAAATCGTTTGTGGTCGATGACATGTGCCCTAAATCATGACCCTAAAACATGATATATGATTAATGTATTTATGTATCCTATGCATAAATTTATATGTATGTATAGGGATAATGTATTATGTATATTCCCACATAGTCATAATTTAAGTTTGGAACTATGTTGAAATCTGGTGTAGAATCTAAGAATCTAAACCAGTGTTGTAGGACCCTAGAAATTTAAGTCAAACTATGCATCTAGTCATATAATTATTTGAGTTTTTAAGTAAATAAAATTATGTCTATATATATGAGTCACTGAGTAAATCTATGTATCTAAATATCTGAGCCAATTTATGTATCTAAATATATGAGCCAATTTGTGTATCAAAATATCTAAGCCAATCTGTGTATCTAAATATCTAAGTTAATATATGTATCTAAATAGCTGAGCCAATATGTATTGATGTGAATAGTGTATACATGCCCCTTTTTAGTGAGATCAAAAACTAGGGTAAGTCTATCAAACCAAAAATGATACCAGTATACATGTTAGTGACAGTTGGCACTGATAATAGGATTACAAGATCAATATTTTGGAAATTATAGAGGAATCATTTGTAAATTGGGACTAAGAATCATGGTCTATAGTGAGTTTGATAAGTAAATATGAATTTTATCATATATAAATACAAATTGAGTGAGATAAAAGTGTAACTGCTGTGTTGTAGGGGATATCATTATCAAGTCTCACACATAAGAAATAGATAAGAAATTAGAGCTACGATTCTCAAGATATCAAGATTGGAAGATTTGGGTAATAGTTGGAAAAATTTATGTGCAGGGTCAACCTTAGGTGGGTGGCATTTTTAAAACATGGTTTAAATAGGTTGATTGATTAATTTCAAAAATAATTTGAATCTTTTGATTTTGAGAAAATTTATTGCTCTGAGCCTAAAAACATGCCAAGGAGATGAGGAATGAATGTGGCCCACTACAAGGAGGTGGAAGAACTCATACAAGCTGATGAAGAGGTCATTCTAGTAAGGATCCCCTTATTTTCCATGATTTTGACTTATTGAATAATTTTTTTATCATTTTTAGCATAATTTAACTAGATTAGGGCCCTTTTTAGGAGAGTCACGACAATGTCCCAAGGATAGTGCTAGTGTCCTGGGCTATCACGCTACCGTATAGGGATCGCACTAACATCCAATGCTAATGTCATATATACAATGCTAATGTCTAGTGGACTAAACACTATAATTTTTTATTCTAAGTTGTATTTAATGATTAATTTAGAATGTATATTTATCATTTGGAGATGTTAATTTTTGACTCTATGTATTTTGAAAGTGGATGTACATATGAGGGAGTTTCATAGTGGTCGGATGATGTAGTGCTTATGTGGGCTACCCTTTATATATAATAAGAGATCAGTTGTGTATAGGTTTAGTTTAGGTTACATGGCATCACTTGCATCGATGTCCTAGGATTGCCATATGATGGCTGCACTATGTGAGTGGTGGAATGCTAATACATGTACTTTTTGGCTACCCACTAGAGAAATTATTGTTACCCTAGAGAATGTATATAGGATACTTAGATTTCCCATTATTTTTTAAGGCTAGTATTATAGGAGGTAGCTACAGATATAGCTATAAACTAGGCCTTGAGCTATATTATGGTTGTACTTATAGGGATCCATCCTCAAGGGAGTAACAGTGATGTATTGATATCTATGATTGTTACAGCTAATGTTCCATGGTTGAAAAAAATTTGGTGATGTTACTAAATTAATTTGTTTTTGTGGATGGTAGCAAGTGTATGATTATATTTTTAAGCTATGGATTTAAACTAATAAAAATAGTAATCTTAACCCAAAACTACAATAACATCAAAGGGAGAGAAATATAGGAACAATTAACAATTACAAATGAATTTTTACCATCACCTTTCTCTTAATAGTTTCCCTCCAAGATCTCCAAACCAATTTTCCAGTGTTATTTGACTTGTTTGTGGATTACTTGATAATGGCTTCAAGATGGATATAATGGCTTTTTTAGATGCTAGAGAAGATGCAAGAGGATATGAGTGCTAAAGATAGTTTGTATATGGATGCAAGAATGGATTATGATCCTTATAATTAATCTAACCATGCTCCAAGCATGGTTATTTATAGGTGGATGGAGGAGGTTTTAGATGAATTTTTAATTCGTTTAGAATTCTCTAGTTTAGATAATCCTAAAAAGTTAGGGAGTTCTCTAGATCTAGAGGGTTTTAGATTATATTAATAGATAATAGGTATTAGTTATGCGTTTATGGAGGTTTAAGGCTTATAGGGGTGTAGTAAAATTTAGGGATAGGTTGGTTAGAGGGTAATTAGAATATATGTATTTTTAATTGGCAAGTGGGCTAGTAGCTAGTTAATGAGGTAGGATTAGTGCTTAGATGGGATGTTAGTAGGATGATAAGGGGATTACTTTCTCATGGGGGTTTAGAAAGGTTAGTAGGATTTAGGTGATATATGATAGGGGATGGGATTTAATTAATTGGTTAGGATTATGGTTACGGGATTAAATATTGAAATTAGTAGGATTAATGGAATAGTTAAGGTGAAAAAAATTAGGTGTATACATTTTTCCCCTCTTTGAAAGGGCACTGCGAGTGATAAATTAAGGAGTAATGGTTTTTAAAAGAAAAAAAAGTTGGATGAGTTAGTAAAATGAGATTGCATGATGCCCCCTCAAGGGGACATGCAGGGAGATACAATCCAAATGGCCACTTGAAAATAAATCCCTAGGGTGGGTAGAAGATCAAGATAATTAGGGGTTGGGATGCCTTGAGTTCTTGTTGAGATACAATAAGATGACCCAAGTGGAAATGATAAGGTTTTAAGTGTAATACCAATCCCAAGGCAGAATGATCCTAAACAATAATGGTTAGCCTCTTAGGATGAGTCTTCAGTAAAGACCAATGTTGAAGAGAGAGACAAGTGGATTCAGGTGATAAGATGAATATTCATGAGAAATGGCATATGTTCAGTAAATAGATAGATTAAGTGGGCCATAATTTGTCAACATTTCTCAAGTAAGGATGTATGCAAGGGATAGCTATAGGCTAATAAAGGAAATAGGATAAAGAATGACTGATGATAAGTGATTTTTTTACAATAGACAAGTTTAACATATTGATTGTATCTCAACATAATTTAATGGATTCAAGTGACCTAAAGAGGATGGGATAAGGATTGATTGTTAGTAGTGGTCGAGTTATCCTTAGGCACCAATAGGTGGCCAAGTGTTGCCTACATAGTCTGAAGAGACCTCACGTTGATGTAGTTCTAACTCGGTATGTTGGATGAGGAGTGGGGGAATGAAAGTCCATACCCCATAAAATGATTAAAATGATTTGGGGATAGATAATAATGATTCATATTATGATTAAATGTGATAATGGGACATATAAAGGGATACAAGGGTCAAAATTAGTTTAGTTAGGTAGAAATATAGGGTTAATGGGGACTAAATGGGGTGAAGGGGGTAAAATAATATGGTTATTGGAGGGTAAAATAGAATATTGGGGGGTAAAAAGAGTCATTTTCACTCTTTGACTATTGTGATTTGAGCTCTAGTGAGAAGAACTATGGATCACATCTTATGAGCATCTTACTATAGAGAGAGGGTTTAAGAGTATTAGAGAGTAGTCAATGTAGCACCACTAGTGAGTGATCTAATCTAACTTAGTCAATTTTGTCATTAATGCATTTATTTCTTGTATTTATTATGGGTACAAACCAACAATGCAAAATTATAACTAGGGACATTGCCCTAAATTGTAGTTTTATGGCCGTAAGAGGTGGGAATGCCCTCGTAAGTTATAGTTTTACAAAACTGCATGTGTTGAACTACAATTTTAAATTACCACAATGAGAGATTTGTAGTATCACAATACCACATGGGTAGAGATGAAACTTTGTAAAGCCATAAGTGGTGACTTGTAGTTTTGCAAAACCATAAGTTTTGTTATGTGGTTTTGTCAAAATCATAGGTTAGGGTTAAGAGGGAGATGCAATTGTGATGAAAATTAGTTTTGGGGGTTAGTTAGGTAAGAGGCTGGGAAGGGTATGCATAGATGAATAAGTTAAACAAGTGGATGGATGGGTAGGAGGGGTAAATGAATAGGTTATGTGAGATTAATAAGTTAGATAGGATTATTTTTTAGAGTGGTTGGATAGATAAGATAGATGGGGTAAATAAATAGGATGGATTAATTGGTTGAATATGATAGGTAGGTAAGGCAAGAAGGATAGATAGGATAGGTTGATAGGTTAAGTAGGATAAGTTTGATTGGTATATAGGGTTGATCAAGATATATAGGTAGGATTAAGTTTATAGATAGGGTTGATCAAGATGTATAGGTAGGATTAAGTTTATAGATAGGCTTGATCAAGATAGATAGGTAGGATTAATAAATTAGTAGTGATCAAGGGCTAATAGGTTTTGTTGTGTTATAGGAGGATTTAGGAGTATTAGTTTCTAGAGTACATCATATGTTGGTCCTTCATGAGATGCATAGGTTGAATCCCATGGATTATGTAGTCTTAGATATGACTAGCCTATATTATATTATGATGATTCCAATTATTTAGATAAACAGGGCTCTCATCACAACATTAGTGGAGTAGTGGCACTTTAAGACTAGCACAATTCATTTTGTTACAAGGGAGATGATCATCACCTTGGAGGATGCGTTATGCATCATTTGGCTATTGATGTGAGGATATTTGATCTACTAGCAATCATAGGCACTAGATGCTATTGTGTAGAGATTATGCAAGCACTTATAGGTTGGGGTGTAAGATGTGTAGATAGATATTGACATGGATTTTAGAGATGAGTCGATTGATACACTGACCTTGGTTTTTATGTCTCTTTTAACTGGCTTATTATTGCCAAACAAAAATAGGTAGTGGTTTCATTTGGGGGTGGGAGATGTAGTTGTTGATATGGTTCAAGACTACTATGTATTTGTCTAGGCTTCCTTATTATTAGACCATTTATATAGGGATTTATACATGGGTGCCTATAAAGGGGCATCTAGATTTGGGCCTTCATTGATTCTTTAGATTTGAAGTTGGGAGTATGTAGTTATTGATCATCCCTTGGGTATGCATGGAGATATATATCATGATCAACCCTTGGTGTTTGGTTGGTACATTATTTTAGGGGTATAGAGGGCACATGTAAGAGATGTGTGGTTATATAGATATATGTCCCAAGGGAGGATCACCTCTTTGTTGGGAGTGATAGGGAGAGGCCCTAATGGGGGTAGATGGTGGATAGGGTTCTTATGAGGATTGATTATGCTAGAATTTCTACTATTATATAGGATTACCATACACTTATAGTAGATTTAGGGGTTACAATAGCATACATAGGGTGGTGGATTAAAAGATGGCCCCATAGATTATTGAGACTTCCATAAGGAGTAAGGAAGAGAGGAGTGATTTGGAGGCTAGTGTAGGCATAGGTCCATTTGAGGAGGCAACAGGCTTAGATACCATAGCCCTAGGCTTAGGATGGGTAGGATGGATAGGATGAGGGTGATCAAACATTGATGATAATTGATGGTGTGGATCAAGGAGTTAGAGGGGGAGACTAGCCATAGGTGGAGACTAAATAGTGAGAGGATCATATCTAGGTGTAGCAGTGCCCTCCAAGCCACCTATAAGTATAGAGGATCAAGCATAGATGGATATTTTGAGATAAGAGGTATGTGACAGGGTGGTAGAGGTGGTAGGGATTATTGTAGAGTAGGATAGGTATAGGTTACATGTGATATAGTTACAACGCTAGATTATGGAGAGGGATAGGTAGATGGAGCCTTTATTAGTTTAGCTTATAGGGTTGATAGGATAGATATAGATGAAAAATGCTTAGATATCATCCTTACAAGGTTAGTTGGGCTAGATTCAAGCTCAAGATGGATAAATAATGAGCAGGGTTTTATCTTATTATAGAGGTAAGGTATGGGGCATATTACCAAGTAGATATCATGCTTGATGTGTGAGGTACATTATTATAGAGATATATATGAGGGTGAGTTTCAGTGGACTAGCATGCACCATCTTACAGGGTTAGTACTTCATCACACTCAATACAATAGCTAGTGAGGAGGCCTTTAAGATATCCATGATCTATATTTTTTGAGACATTATGTATATTTTGGACCTACATTGTCATATTAGCACATGGATGCCCATGGGACCCATATTGTAGATATATTTTGACTAGACTTTATGGACATTTATGTGATTATGGGATTTTTTATTATG
Source organism: Torreya grandis (assembly GCA_037957365.1). Lineage (NCBI taxonomy): Eukaryota > Viridiplantae > Streptophyta > Pinopsida > Cupressales > Taxaceae > Torreya > Torreya grandis. The sequence continues at coordinate 1,461,250 of JARHVA010000283.1, read as the reverse complement.
ACATTGTGATAATATTTTGATCATGTGATTGATGATGTATTGATTAGATTAGACATTGGATATTTATTGATTGCATGATATGCTTATACCTAAATGTATAATTAGGTATTTTGATTATGTAATGATAATGCATGGATTAGTTGATTATTGTTGATTATGAGATGATTAGATTTGGATGCAGGATTTGATGTAAGATTATGTATTTTATGGATGTGGTGATATATGGATGGTTTTTAATTTTGTGTAGATGATGTGGATAACATGGTTTATAGATAGATGATGTAATGTATAATTTTTTTAATTTTTCATGGGATAATGTGATTTTTATGATAAGATGAAAATTATTGTGACTTATGACATGTGCTAAGTGGTAGATAGATAGTCTATTGATTTTAATTAAATGTCTCACAAATTGGTAATGATTAGATTCCTCCTACACTAAGGAGGTGGGTATCTTAGTTAGTAGGCTAGGGTGATAATTGAATGTTTGGCGGGGAGGGGGGGTGCGGGTGGGGGCAGGTGGGGAGGAGGAGAAGGAGTCAGATGGATATGGATTTTAGGGGATTGAAGCCATTGGAAATGTAGGCAATCTAATTTTTCTATTTCAGTATGGTTACAAGTGTACCTATGACATTTGGATAGTCGTGGTCACATTAATTTAGAGTGTGTAGGACTTGGAGAGGGAACTTTGTAATTTCTAATTTTTATAGTGGGTAATCATTTAAATCCATCCTTATTCTTAGTAAAGACAAACTAAATATTTACAAAAACTAAAACTTAAAAAGACAATACAACAAAACCAATGGATTATGGTAATGTAACAAAAAATATTACAATAAAATATTTACATGACACAACAAGATAATTTAATGAAAAAATTTACATGTGGATTAAAAGACTAAATGTATATATATTAACTACTAACAAGATGTCTTAATAAAAAAATTCATAGTGATTTAAATGATTTTTTTAACAAACATAACCTTAAAAAGACAACTAAATGATGTGAATAAAAATAATAACAATGGTGATTATTTACAAGATGGTCTAAAACCCTAAAATGGCATAATAAAGATAAAGATGACCTAATCAGGACTGGACTAATATATATAAAGTATGATAAGAGGAATTATTGTAATAAATTTTCTAAATGGTTTTATACAGTGCACGTTGGAAAAATAGGTGATTGACAAATCGAGTGTTGGATAAATTTTGTGATAATTAAAACAAAGATCAAACTGGATATAACGACAATCCTAGGGTCTAAAGTGATATTTCAGGACTAGGTTATGTACAAAATGTATCATATATCTTGGAGGAGAAATATATTATGAACCTTCTTTAGTAATGAAGTTAGTGGGTACCCATGGATGTATACTTATGGAATGAATGGGGATGGACAAAGTTTAATGTGATTGAGGCTAATAAGAAGAAGAGTCATCTATGAGGATTCGATTGGGATTTGGAGTAGGATGTTAAAATGAAACTAAGGGTTTTGAAATTGGATCAAATGTTCTAGATAACTCTTCCATAGGTATCTCCTTCACACTTTGAGCAATTAGCTAGCCCATTTTTTAAACTCATATCTCCTAATTTTCCAAAGCATATATTTATACCCACTATTAGGATCAGGGTCATATAGGAGGTGAATGGACAATATGGGAAGATGGAAGAGGAAGAAAAATGATGGAAGTGAAATGATGATAAATGGATGTGCCCCTAAGATTGGGGTCCTATAAACGAAGGATTTTTAGGCTTTATAAGTATAAAATCATTTCAAGTACATAATGTTCATGGGCTCATCAAGCTCATCACCATTTAGAGTGTCTAATTTTTAGGTCCCTAATCTAAATTTGGAAATAATAACATATGGTCCAAGCCAATTTTATTCAAATTTTCCTTTCTTTTCATGTTCAGCATTGGTGTTTTTTTTAATTTTCTTTTAGGACTAGGTCACCAACTTTGAATTCTCTAGACTGGATATTTTTGTGATATTGGCCCTTGAGCTTATCTCAATAAGACCTGAGGTAATCAAGGGCATTTTGATGTTTATCATCTAATAGTTCTGGCTCCTATAGCCATTCTTATTTTTAGTTATTATTTGTTATCATACCTCATAGAGATATTCATAATGAGGGGAGCTCAACTTAAATAGGTAATATTTTTTATGTTTCATATACCAATGACTATTGAGTAGCCCCAGTACGTGTTCAGACATTGGTTCTATAAGATCAAAGTGCAAGATATAGCTGTAGATGCCAATTTTTACCATCATCATTAATTTTTTTTTTAAGAATCTTGATAAGCATTTTATTTTTTTGCTTATGTTTATCCGTTATCCTAGGGATAGTAAAATGTAGATAAATGTTACTCAATGTGATAAATATTGCACAAGTCTTCAACCTCATGATTCTTGAATGATTTGCCATTATCTGATATGATTTTAGTGAGGATTCTAAAGTGGTAAATAATTTTATTCAAAATAAACTTAGATATTTGTAGACTTTTGGTATATATAAGTGGTATTACTTCCACCCATTTATTGAAATACTCTATGGCTATAATTATGAACTTATGTTCATCTGATGACATAGGATTAATCTTACCAATAAGATCTAATCCCCATACTAAAAATGGTCATGAGATCTATTGTAGCATAGAATTTCACACTTGTGAGAGGGTTTTTTAGGCTTTCTCATTCCTGGATACAAAATGGGATCAACCCTAGGTTATGGGTATCCTATGATGGGGTTAGACCTCTAGACAAGGTCGGTTCCTCTTGGTAGATCACTTAAACTACTAGTTTTGATTGAGAAAAGGGTAAAAAGGGCTAAAATAGATAACTAAAATCATAAAAATGGTGATAAAAAAAACTAAAATACACTCAAAATTTCTTGAAACTAACACTAAGGGAGCTCAAAGATAACCCTCACTCATACAATCTCTCAAACTAGTTATTTTGAATTAATATTTCTAAACTAGGCTCACTAGACAAGAGGTGAAGCATGGAGGAGTATAAAAACTCACACTATACCTTCATCAGTGGTCAAAAAAATGCAAATTCAAACTTTTAAACACCTTAAAATACCTTCAAAAAGGTAAGAAAGAGAGAACAATCACTATGGAAGAAGGATCCTTCACATGGAAATTATGTAGAAACTAACTAAAACACAAAGTGTACGCAAAGATATAGGTAAAATAAGTTATTTTATTGATTCAAGAGGTTTTTCTTACATAAATGGGTAGGGATATGACATACCAAAATGAGTATCACAATTATAATGAATAAAACAAGTCTCTTATATAGAAGAATGAGGAGAAGAGAGGAGCAAGAAGCATTTAGAAGTCAATAAATGACCTTCAACCACCTCCAAGGCTACCATTTTTTATTTCCAATGTGGGAAAAGGATTTAATCCTTAATTATTGTTGTTTTAGTTCCTTGAGTACCTTTCACACTTTCACTTTTAACTTAAATGGCTTAAAAAGGCTCCAAAAAGCTATATTTTTTGGCATATTAGGCACCTTTTGGTCTAAAAGTCTCTTGACTCAGATGATGTCATCATCCACTCAAGTGAGAAAAGTCTTTATTCTTATAGAAGACCTCTTAAGTGTTACTCCACTTACCTTGAAAATATCCCAAACTCTCTCCAATTTTTCCACTTGATAAACTCACCATACTTGACCACTAGCCTTTTAGAAGATTTCTTTGACCATTAGTGGTTAGTCACTTTAGTATTAAATGTTTAGAAGTCCATAAAGTAACCTGAGTCTAATTTCACTTTGACATGAACTCTTTTTCTCCTTGGAACACCATTAGAACATTTTTAAACCTTCACTTTGTTGGATAATTTTCAATGATATCATGGTGATGTTATGGAGGTGTCTAGGTGAGTGGATGAAGTGTGGTGATAGTCTAAGTGACAATGACAAAGTGTGGAATGTGCTTGTCCTAGTATGCTTAAAATATGTTTAGTTGATATTTATTTTTGGCATGGTTTGAGATGATTATGGATGAGTATAAAGTATTGAGCATATGCAATGGGTCCTATTAGAAGTTAAGAATGATTTGAGTGCTTGTGTACATGAGAGGATTTCATCTGGTTGATCATTATTTTCATCTAGACATTTTGGGTCTAGTGGTAGAAAATATGAGTAGGCAATTTTTTAACGTCACCATTTCCATGTGTTGATGAGTCAAGGGGATTTGGTCACATGGTTGTGATCATATTTTTGCCTGTTTTCTATGTGCTAAATTTTATGTCATGTGACAAAGTGAAACATAAGATATACAAGTGCGAATTTGGGCTGCCATGCAGTTTGACAATGTTTTCCCATAGCCAAATTTTCAATGTGGTAAGAAATGATGAGTAGGAATTTTGATATTGTTATATTTTGCACATGTAAGGGTGTGAAGAGAAAATGATCATATGGGTTTGTTCATTTTTATGTCTAGTTATTTTTTTCTAAATTTTGGATCATGTAATGAAGTGCATCAAAAGATATGCATGTGTAAAGTTGGCCTTCCAGACAGTTCTTGGCATAGTTGGCTCTATGGTAGAAAAAATTGAGTGAGAAGATTAAAAGAGTTATATCTCACACATGCAAAGGTTTCAAGATTAGTTTGACACATGGTTGGATTTTCCTATATGATTAGATCATATGGATCAATTTTTAGGTTGTGATATTGATTGAGGAAAAAGTTATAAAGGAGAAAAGTTGGCTTTCCAAGCATTTTGCAATGGTCCCCATACTTAGCCAAATTTTTGAAGGGTAAAGACCAGGACCAAATAGAGATCCTACAGTTCTTGGGAGTTAATACATCTAGACATATGATGTGTAGTAAGTCAAATGAGTCAAAGTGTTTGAAGTTAAATATCAAGTTCCTTACAAAAGGATCAATGCAGCATGTTCATTCCAAGATGTGAGAAAGTAGCGAGATGAGGACAAGTGTTCAAAGTTTAACATTGATCAAAGGTAAAGATTAAGCTTCTTATAAGATCAAAAGTGAGTAGGTGTTTATAATGATAGATATCAATGGTGCGTATTAAATTTAAAATGTCAAAGTGATAGTTTTATAGCATTGTTAAAGCAAGGACAATCTCGAAGAGATTAATAGAACGTATGTGGTCAAGATTGCAAGATTACACGAGATGAGGTTAATTATTCAAAGTTTAAAATTTGGGTAGTGGTATACTATTTTTTAAAGTTTAAATAATATTGATGGTATTTGATTTATATAAATATCAATGGAATGAGATGATTTTTAAATGACTGAAGTTTAATAGTGACCATTTGGATTTAAATATTCAAATTTGTGAAGGAAAAACTAGTGCTATGTATTTTGACTATAACTTTTGATACAGGCAAAATTTGGTCATGGTATAAAAAGAGAATTTGTATAATAATCCAAGGCACATCTGAAAATATAGATTTGAATATCTGAAATTTTTTACAATAAAAGATATTTAGGTTCAAATTTGACTATGTTTTCATGTATGGTCTGCAAGTGACTCGAGAAGGATATTTGAGCTCATTCTGATGGTATTTAGATGTTTCATGATGACTTAACTATTTTGGAGTATTTCATAATCCATGAGGATGATTTTTTTTTATTTTGGAGGTGTGTTAAATCTATCTTGAGTATGAACAATGCTTAATAAGTTGACTATGTGTTTGTTCATAATGTTCATGTTTACAAGTTCAATGTTTGAGTTGATTGAGCATAAGCAAAAGAGTGTAATGATGATTGTGATCAGTTGAGGATGAATAAGTGGTTATGCAGAATGGACCTATTCATTTATAATTGATCCTATGTTCTTTTTTGCTTTATGGAATGTTAAATGGGTGAATAGGTCTTTATGAGACCTATAAGGGCTACAAGGGCCTAATTGAAAGGTGTAGCTGCTTAAGGGTGACCCATAGATGTTATGGCCAACCTATGAATATTGTTTTGATTTATTTCCTAATGTGATAGATTCCTTAAGGGTTAATTAATGTCTAATAGCTAACCAAAGTGGTGTTAATCATAAATGCTCTATAAATAGTGAAATCAGAGATGATTTCTAGACTTGATAGATGTGAGAGAGGCTTGTGTGTGTGGTTTAGAGCAAAAGTTTAAGAATAAAAGGAGAGCCAATGTGCCTATAGGATGAGTTATTAACAAGAGTGGAATTTAGGTCTATGTGTATGACCATTTGGTCATGTTGTTCATGTGGTGAGAGAGTTATTGCTGAGGAGTGAAGAGTGATCCAAAAGGTGGTTTTGGATGCATTATGTGTCCAGATTTGAAGAGTGTTGATATTTATTATTTCTCCATCAAATTGGTAGGAAATCAATGTTTATGAGATATTATATTCATAGGTGTTTTTATGGTTTCTCAACATCTAGGGGGTTACAGCCTCCTTATAAGGTGAAATTTACTAAAGGTCCAGTTGTTGTGGCAGCTCAAATAAATAGGTTTAGAATTTCCTTGTGGGATTGTAGTCTCACTAAAATAAGGGATGGTAGTTCCTTGATCAATTGTATCTAGTTTAAATTTGGTTCTTGTAATTATAATATATTAGTCCAATTATAGCTTCTAATGGGTTTTCTCCCCCAAGAGAGTTTTTCACATATGTCATGTGTTATGTGCTTGATATTGAATTGTCTCTCTTGTTCATTACTATGAATGATGTGTATTCTTCATGAATTCTTGTGGTAATTGATTAAGAGTTTGTAAGGTTTGAAATTAAAGTTGGTTTATTTGGGCTCATTGATTCACCCCCTCCTTCTTAGTGATTGTACCTCTAATAATTGGTATCATATCGGGTCCTTTGGTAAAATCTTGACAGCTTGAAGGTGATCCAAGGTATAATAAGGGTAGTCATCAAGGAGGTCTATCTACTAAGCAAGCACTAATGTTTAATGGATCTAATTATACATTTTAGAGTGCAACGATGAGGACCTATATCATGTCCCTAGGGTTTAACATTTGGCAATCTATTGTGGATGGTTATTTTGTACCTACTATTCCTCCATCTAGTGTTGTAGATAAGAAGTTGTTTGAGAATAATTCTAGGGAAATGAATGCTATCACTTGTGGTATTCCATAGATTGAATATGCCAAGGTAATCAATTATACATTTTCCAAAGAAATGTGGGATAAATTGAAGACAATCTATGAAGAATATTCAAAGGTTAAGTTGGTAAAGTTGAAAACTCACAAAAGATAATTTCAGAGTCTCAAGATGAAGGAATAAGATTATGTAGCATCCTTTCTACATAAAGTTGATGAGTTGTGTTTTATTAATTTTGGGAATTAAGGGATTTAATTCCTAAATAATAAATGGGTTTAAGCAATGTAAATTACTGAATAATATACTTTAATTAACCTATTGATTTGTGTAAATAGATAGTATTTTTTCCTTTTATAAATATAGTAAGAAGTGAGAGAAAATAGAACTTAGCTTATTCTGGTTGATCTTGACTGACACAAGCCCTGATATTGGAGGAGAAAAACTAGAAAATAAGATGGAATTGGTTCCTAAACTTTTTTTTTGGGTTGGAAAGGAGTGTCAAAAGTGGACACGCTATTGTCCCATGCTATAGTCCTATTTTGGTGCTATTGTCCTGAGGCTAAAATATTTATGAGTTCTATTCAGAAGGCCTGTGTTACCTTGTCTATGAATTTTTTAATTTTAGAAGGCTAAAAAGCTCATTGTGCATTTGATTTAATATTCAAAACCCTTAGGATCTCTTTGTTCTTTAATTTGAATGGAAATTTGAGAAAGAGAGAGAAGGGGTTAGTGTGTAAATGATATGTTAGGTGAACTTCACACCCTGTGTGTGGGCATGCTACCTACATACCAATACTCCAAAAAGGGATCAAGCTAATGTAGTTCTCCCATTAAATTGCATGATGTAATTGTATGTGATGTATGAAATTAGATGCAAAACTAGATTTACTATGGATGACTAGGGACTGGTATGAGTGCTTGAATAGGCTTGAAATGCTCTTGGAAGGTTGTATGCAAAGAATAGAGAAGAGTGCATGAGTGTACTTGCTTTTATTCTTTCCTCTTTCTTATAAATAAGTGCCAACCCCTCTAAATAGACTTTGAATGGCCTTTTATAGGGCAATTAATGATCATGGGTTAAATGAACTTTTATTATGCTGATAGGAAAAAAGATAAGGATTTAGGAAAATCTAACCATTAAAGGTAAAAATGTACTTGGACAATAACATCAAAAATAGGACAACCTAGGTTCCAATGCTCCTATCTAATTTGGGAACTATTTTCCTAAGGGGATGAGACCTAAGGGGATAGATCTGAGATTGAAAGGGCTACTTGGGTCTGAAAGAGCTAAGTCTAGAAGGCTACGGATGACCAAGAATTAGTGAGAGAATATCTTGGAAGGGTTGTGTGAGCAAGAAAGAGGACCCATGGATTGGGTGTCATTAGCCATGCCTATGTCATCCAATGTTACATTTTATATGACTACATTTCCCCCCCCCCTTTATTTTAGTGATGTAGCAGAGCGAAATACTAGGATAAAGGAAAAAAAGAAAGCATACTTTAACTTACCTATAAGGGAAAAGCTCATGAAGCTATGTGATGTTGGATGTGTATAGAGTGAGCATGATGTGAAGTGTGAAGCTGTAAATGAAAACATAAAGTAGATTAGTTCTTACTAGATACACTATATCTAAAATAAGAATGTACAAAAGTTGAGTAAGAGGAAGAGAAAGGAATGAATACAACTCATCAGGTATGTGAACCAATACAAAACCTGTTGTGATGCTACATTGTGCTAGATTGTGCTAAGTATGTGTTAAATCAAGAGTAATATCATGAATGGAGATAAGTGCTCAATTCCTATAAAGGTAGCTCAAGAATGAAAATAATATCCCTTTGGATCCATCATCACCGACTAAGTAAAGTTAATGAATCATGTGTGTGCTAATTGATATATGGACTATGTGTCTAATTCCTTTAAAATATGTAGCTCAAGAATACAAAGGATGGTCCTTTGGCTCCATCATTGCCAACTAAGTGAATTTAAGAAGTGATACCGATATAGAATAGATGTCATATGAAATGGATCATTAATCCCATGGATGTGCTAAAAATATAACAATAATGCATGGATAGCATGAATGTATGCTAAAAACTAGGCCACTCTTGGCCATTTCAAAATATGGAGGTTAGGATTGTATGAATGCCACTCCAAAACTGATGTATTAGGCTTATAAGAAAGTCAACTCAGATACTAGGGTACTTAAAAATTTAAACTCGTCTAAAATTTCAACTCGAAAGTGATGCCAACCACCTAAAGATGGAGTAAGGCACGCAAGTGTTGATAATGCTTGGATGATAACTGAATTTGAAAACAAAAGAAGATCAATGTGCTACACACATTGCCCCCAATCATTAATGTTTAGAACATGGATTATAATATAAAAGTTATGGCAATTACCTAATCTGAACTAAAAGTGAGAATCATCATGCCATGCATGATAACCCCCTATATCTAAGAAAATTCTACTGAAACTACTAAATTTGATTGATCTAGAAGTGTAAAAACTATCCCTAAACTAAAATTTTTGCCTATTTCTAGAAAACTTGAGTGTTTTTTTATTAGATAGGAGCACAAAAATGTGGACACCCTTGTGTTTGGTGCTACTATCCATTTTTTATGCTATTATCAACTAGTTATTGATTTGGAACTAGTACTATATTTTGCTTTACTTTGACTAGTTTGACCTCTAATTTCTATATTGAGTGGTCTGAATGTTGTTGTTTTCATTTTTAGGATCTTTGGTCTCTATGACAAAACCCCTATTTTATGCCCCCTCTTTTGAGGGTAGGAATGATGAACCTATAATGACTACCCTCAGAAGACAAGAGTCTTGCAAGTGTGTTAAGTTGTATAGATATATGATATAGCATTTTATATTTGACAATATGTTTCAAGATATAGAAATGTTTTTATTGATAGATTGTTAGATCAACAGGGGTATGCCTAAATAGATATAATAATGTGAAAGCATGTGCAAATTACTAAACTAAAAATGTTACATATTATTTATTAGTTGTTAGTTGGAGGGATGGAGGATGATTTCCATCATAGCATCCAAGAAAGCAATAGAAATGTATGATATGGATCATGGGATTGGACACACTGAAAAACAAACAAGTAATAAATCAAAAAAGTAAGAAGTAAGAAGCACACAAGGAAGGCCAAGGGGCCATGTAAATAAGGGACATGGGCACATATCACTTAAACTAGAAAATAAGCATCAAAGGCATGTTCAAATTCTACATATACGTATAAATTAAACAATCAAAGTTGGCACAAGGGCCATAGGCACATAGAAGAGTACAAGAAAAGGACATTGGAAAATGTTTTAAGGCACAAATAGGAAAAAAATCAAAGTACATTGGAAAATGTCCTAAGGCATAAGTAGGAGTCAAAAAAAATTGAAAAATGCAATCACATAAGATACGCTAAGCAAGCAAAGAAATCATGTAATAACTGGAAAGATACAAGCACATCTAACTAATCAAAGCAAATGTGAAAGTATGAAAAACATGTGTAGTACAAGACTAGGTATATGCTAAGAGATACATAAGTGATAGATACTAGTGAAATGTGGATATAGTAATCTATGTAAGCTATAAATTAATGTACATCATCATGATAACTCAAAGTGTGTAGTGTAGGAATGACATAACCTAGATGGTGTAGTCATGTAGATGATACCCCTAGTGGGTATGTATATCGATGTATGTCTCAAATATAAAATTAGGATTGCCCCCTTAATGGGTAGAATGAAGTAGTCAAATAGTTGGATGTCATTGTATACACTCAAAGAAGATCAAGTGAAGCATGGTAATGTAGAAAATTAGCATACAATAGCATGAAACAGAAAATGTATGTCATATCATGATAATAGTAATGTAAATCATGGATGATGCATATAATCAAAATGTTTTTGGTATTTTTGATCAGTTTTGAATGTTTTTGTATTTTGAATATAAGCTATGTATAGGAAAAACTAGGAAGAAATAATATTAATTGATGAGTCTCGGATGAGACTCCCTATTATGGTGTCATGTATTAAACAACTAAATCATGCATGATCATGAGGCATAGGTATATGTCTAAGATTGTGAAGTTGAAATCTATGTACATTGTAACTACTCTAAAATCTTTGAAGTAGAAGCTGAATGTGGGGTCCCCTTGTAACTCTAAAAAGTGGATATATCTATTGGGCTCTTAGGGATCCATCTAGAAGTAGAAGGGGTTCTCTAAATAGGTGTTCTCTGTGTAGCTATATGAGACCTCAATATAACTACTCTAGGTGTGAATACTGTCACTAGAATTTGTCTATAATATTGAAACTATGGGGGTGTATGAACCTTTTGTACTAGTGATGGATGTTGTAACTATGGTTGGATCTGAAGTGGAAGCTATACTAAAATTGGAGGAGAAATTGAAACTAGTAGAAGACCTAAAATTGGTGATTATAAGCTAGTAGATGGCTCTAAAGTGGGGAGTGGTGACTCATAAGGAACTCCACCAACTATGATAACCTGATTAGCATAAATGAACTTCACACATTTGTGAACTAGGGAAGGTATTTTCTTAAGTTTTTGAATCCATGGTCGACCAAGTAATATGTCAAAGACTTTTGCACTGGGAACTATAGTGAAAGGGGTGGCCACATATATAGGACCAACCTATAGTGGAAGTACTATCTCACCCAATGAAATCTAAATATTCCCACTAAACCTATTGATAACTATGTCTATTAGAGTGATATCTTGCTCTGAAAAACCCAAATACTGAAGTAATATGAAGGTGCACATTTTAAGACTGGAACCATTGTCAATGAGTACATTGTGAATAGGTTAATTATGAATATGTGCTCTGATTAAAAGTACATTATAGCCTATATTCTCCTCCATAATCTCCTAATCTAAAAAATATGTTGAAGGCCTAGCTGGAACTCTAGACTCATACATACCTCTCAAAGTATGTGCCTCAACTGAAGGTGCATGGTATGTAGCTAGTGGAGGATATGTATGGTATGTATGATGAACACCTAATGTGTCATCTTTATCTTGTTTTAAATGTTGTGTAAATTAATCTAAAAATATTTTCAAAGCTTTATCTTTTGTTAGATTTGTCTTTGGAGGCTCAACTGAAGTGCCCAAATCAAGTATATTATCATCTATCAAGTCTTGTATCGTATATAGAAAACTGATGCATTTATTTATGGTGTGGCCTAGTGCCCTATGAAAATCACAAAATGCATGTTAATCATATCCCCATGGAAGAGGCTTTGTTGGATCTACTTCTTAGATAGGAAGAAGAGTGATGATGTCACATTTTAATAACTACTATAAAACCCTAGCTGGAGAAACTACTAAATTGGTAAATACACAACAAGAAGGCATTGATAACACCACACACTGAGAGGGCTCTAAATATGTATTGACTATTAACTAATTTAGATTATTATTGTCATTGATTTTGACCTTAAATGGGACTTTACTATTACTCATGTTGGTTGTGTCGGAGATACTTGAATACTTAAGTTTACCCATTAAAATTAGCTTAACTTCTCTTCCCTCGAGTGTATGACACAATTTGGTGAAGGAAGAGAATATTTTGAACATAATATATTCATGAAACACTAGTAGAAGGCTCTGTTGGAAGATGTCTTGTAGCTCTTGATTAGCCATGGGGCTAGTTAGTTTAGCAAGAATAGTCTTGCATCTAAGAACATAATCCATGAGGGGCTCATTTGACCTTTATTTCTATTGTGCAATCTATGCATATGAAACCTTGTCATCGATGTTGATACTAAAATGTGCTTGGAAAATATCTACTAAAGGATTGAAGGCTGTGACTAACTAATTTGATAGACTATAAAACCATTGTAAAGCATAATTCTTTAGGCTCCATGGAAATAGTTTGGTAAGTAGCCAGTCATTGGGTACATAATCCAAACATGTTACATGAAAATATTTCAAATGTGTCTTTATATCACCCTTTCCATCATAAATAATAAGGTTAGGTTCAACAAAACTTGGTGGTAAGGGTGTAGAAGCAATGTGACATGCCAATGTTGTATGCAGTAAAGCAAAAGAATCCAATGCCTGTGTAGGTCTAGCAGTACCTTGGTCAAGATGTTGTACCCTGGATTAAAGAGATTAGATCTCTTGCACAAGAGCTACCATATCAAGATATAGGGATGTACTAGATACAGTTGGTGGCATAGAAGAAGGTTAGGTTGTTATAGGGGGTTGTTGAGACATAGTTGCCCCCATAGTGTCATTTTCAATTGGTTGCTCTATGGGAATGGAATACTCAAGTTGCTTAGCCTTTTTAATTTCCATGATAGATTTCAAGATTAGTGTATGATATTTAGGTTGTTCCTTAAGTATTTCTCTAAAATTTTGTAAAATCAAATCTTTGTTGAGTACAACTTCATTATCGACAATGGGTGGAAGTGGATCAGTAGTCTAATGTGCTAGAACATAAGCATCGATGTGTACATCATCATTATTTTTTTCATACTTCTCTTTATCAAAAGTATCCTCATTGAAAGTGGTGTAATATAGATGTGTAAAATGTATGACTAGAATTTGAATTAGTTGTTTATCCATGGTATATGGCCGAGTTGCAAGAATCTGGGTGAATTCAGGAGGATTGCCACTAAAATTGCACTTCATCTCAAAGGAAAAGATGCAAGAAACTTAGGTGGCATAATAAAAACAACTTAGATAATACTAGAAAATATTAACCTGATATAATCTAAACAAGCAACTAGAATATGAATAAAAAGGATATGGAACTCCCAAGCATGTAAAGTGGTACCTCAAGAAGCAAATAGGTGCTAGTATATGTAATTAAGGATTGTTTAGAAATTTGTGCAAAATACTTTGAATTTTTAATTTTGAAATTGATTTTCTAAGTTTGATATGCAATTAAAAAATTTAAAAATTGATGTAAAAAGTACTAGAACATAATTGGGAGTTTAGTTGACACAACTAGGGTTTTGAATAAAAAAATTCAAAATTAATGTAATAATTTGAAATTTTTAGATAAATTTGTAGAATTTTGCTTGAAAAATTAGGAAAAATCAAAAAATATTTTTAAAATTAGCAATATAATTTCCTAGTGTTTTGAATGTGTTTGTATGCTAAAAGGACCTAGTATGTGCAAACTAGGGTTTAAACAAAATATGTGATATTTTTATAATTAATTAGTAGATTTATGATTTTTAAATTAAAAAAAAATTAAAAAATTATGGTAAAAATCATAAATAAATATCCCTAGGGTTTCTAGGGTTTTTGTGCAAAAATTCAAAGTAAGTCGAGCTCACCATAATGTTTTATTAATTTTGGGAATTAAGGGCTTGAATTCCTAAATAATAAATGGGTCTGAGTAATGTAAATCAGTGAATAATATACTTTAATTAACCTAATAATTTGTGTAAATAGATAGTATTTTTTCCTTTTTTAAATATAGCAAGAAGTGAGAGAAAATAGAACTTAGCTTATTTTGGTTGATTAAGACTGAGACATGGCCTGATATTGGAGGAGCAGGACTGGAAAATAGGCTAGAATAGGTTCCTAAACTTTGTTTTTGGGTTGGATAGGAATGCTAAAAGTGGAAACCCTATTTTTTAGTGTTGTAGTCTTATAGATACATTTTTGTCTTGAGGCTAAAATCTTTATGGGTTCTTTTTGACATGGCTATGTTACATTATCTATGAATTTTTAAAGTCTAGAATCCTATGGAGCTCATTGTGCATCTAATTTAGTCTTCAAAACCCTGAGGATATCTTTATGCTTGAAATTGAATGGAAACTTAAGAAAGAGAAAGAAGGGGTTAGTGTGTAAAAGATACACTGGATGCACTTCACACCCCATGTATGAGAATGTTGCCTACATACCAATACTTTGAAGAGGGATAAAGCTAATGTAGTTATTCCATTAAAGTGCTTGGTGTAATTATGTGTGATATATGTAACTAGATGTGAAACTGGATGTATTTTGGATGACTAGGGATTGGTATGAGTTCTTTAATAGGCTTGAAATTCTCTTGGAAGGCTATATGTAGAGAATAGGGAAGAGTGCTTGAGTGTACTTACTTGTATTCTTTCCTCTTTCCTGTAAATGAGTGCCAACTCCTCTAAATGGATCTTGAATGGAATTTTATAGGGTTACTAATGATCTTATTTTAAATGAACTTGTATTAGGTTGACAGGGAAAAAGATAAGGATTCAAGAAAATCTGATTGTTACAGGTAAAAATGCACTTGGGCAATAGCATCAAAAATAGGATAATCTAGGTTCCAAAACTCCTGTATAATTTAGGTGCTTTGTCCTAAGGGGATGAGACCTAAGGGGATAGATCTATGGATGAAAGGGTTGCTTATGTCTGAAAGAGCTAAGTCTAAAAGGTTGTGGATGACGGGGAATTAGTGAGAGAATAGCCTAGAAGGGTTGTGTGAGCAAGAAAGAGGACCTATGGATTGGGTATCATTATCCATGCATAAGTCATCCAACTTCACATTTTATATGACTATAGATTGTGAACATCATCAGAGGTCTTGAAGAGAACTTTGAAGAGGCTATTATAGTTTAAAAGGTATTAAGGTCTCTATCCCTCAAGTTTGATCCAAAAGTGTCTGTTGTAGAATAAAGCCATGATCTTACTTAGTTGAAGATGGATGAGTTACATGTTATTCTTACTGCATATGAGATGAGAGTAAATGATGATATACCATAAAAGAAGGAAGCAGCATTCAACACATAGATGAAGCCTAAGAAGAAGTTCCAAGGTAAGAAACCCAAGGAGGATGAAATTTATGATATTAATGAGGATGAACTAATTTCTTTGTTTACAAGGAAATTGAAAATAGGTTCAAACAAGTATAAGGGTAAACTACCCTTCAAATGCTTCAATTGTGGAGAGATATGACATTTTGCTATAAAGTGTCCTCATAATCATGATAATGAAGAACATGGTGAAGACCAATATTAAGATAAGAAGACATACAGGAAGAAAGGATTTAGAAAGTATAACATCAAGAATAAGTCCTTCAAGAAAAAGAAGAGTCTCTACACCAATAAATATTGTAACTCATCAAATGAGAGTGAAGACAGTGACTCAGAGTATGATCATGAAGATGATGGTCTTGTTGAAGATGAATCTCTTTTTATGGTTAAGGAAATAAGTCTCTCACATCAAAAAGAGTCTACTTGGAGTGATTCAGATGATGATAAATATGAGGTAGACTATGAGATTAAATTGATGAATGTTCTTGAAGACTGAAGATTGAGAAGAAGATTAACAAGAAGATGAAGTCACAAATTAGGGACTATGAGGAACAATTTAGTGTGTATGAATCAAGAATGAATGAAGATACCAAGGAGCATGAAGATATGGTCAACCATCTCAGTTATCAATTATAAATTGTGTCCACAAGTCTGAAATCCAAAGAAGATGAATTTTCAAGGTATGTAATTTAAAATGAATCTTTGAAAGCTAAATTATAGAAGACATCTAGTAAGGTAAAGTCATTTTTGAGATTTTAAAAGAGATCAAGTGATCTAGACAATATTCTAAATGATCAAAATCATTCAAGTGATAGAACTTGTCTTGGATACAAAGAAGAATCAAAGAATGCAACTCATGACAAGATGAAGACTAATGTAAACAAGGACAATCATACTATGAAGACAAATTAGATCAGACAGCCAAATGTGATGAGGTATGCAAGTTTCAATGGTTATTGTTACACATGTAATCAATTTGGGCATAGAGCTAAAGAATTCAAGAGACCTATTAGAAATGAGTTTGCATGGAACTATGATGGGGTTCATCATTAAAAGGTGTGAACAAAGCTAAGTCCTTCCACTATCTTGATGAGGGACACTTTGAGAACCATTTTCCACATAAGGTTAGACAAGGTGGGTCTTCTTTAAAAAGAGGAGGTTATTTCATTTATCATGACATAGGACACATTACAAGATTCTATCCAAACAAGTTAAGATAAATTGTGTTTCCATCAAAGATTATTTTTTGCTACAAATTTAAGAATATTGGCCACATGTATAGGTTCTACAATCAAATTCCATTGAGTTAAGATGAATTTAATTAGGCTCCTAGAGTACAAAGAAGAAGACAAGTTAACTCATGGAAGCCAAAGGTGACAAGTGTGAGTCATGATGAATCTGTAGGTCCAAGTAATATATTTGATATGGTGGAGAATCCTTCAAAATTTGAATAGTGCCAAGGTCTCTCATTTTCTGATCATATTGTGAATGAAGAGACTAAGTTCAAGAAGAAGGCCAAGGTACCAATTGAGGCTAGTTTTAAGATGTGTATGGATCCAAGTAAACATCCTGTCATTATTGAGCATGTATCATGAAATGAACATCAATTGTTAGTTCCTAGTGATGATGTTCTTAACTGAAAGGTGGATTCTTTAGATGAAAAGGTATGTCAAGATTCCATAGTTGCTCCATGTGTTGTCAATTCTATCTTAAAAGAGAAGGAGAGTGATATAGAAAAGGAACCAATTGTCATAGTTTAGACTAAGAAGAACAAGGAGTCTTATATCTATAAAAGGATTCTAATGGTTACTAAGGAAATGTGGACCACTCCTAGCTTCACTTTGTTTTATAAAATTGTGATGTAAAGGAGGTCTTTGTCTATGCTTCTTAAGAGACTCCTTTCAGTGGAGAAGCAAGTATTGTTATAACATTCTTCAAAAGGTCTTAGAAGGTAAGAGATGCATGTATATAGTTGGAGGTGGTGTGTAAATATAGGAGAAGTACTTTTATGATGTCAAAATTATGTCATGGTGGTTTTGTGGTCTAAAGGTATGTTGAAGTCAATTTGGAGATTTTTTAGTACTCTTAGTTTTTCTCAATTTTGTCTTAAAGGCAAACAGGCCTAAAAATGGGTTATAGGTTGTTTGGTTTCCCAAAGGTATGTAGGCTTAAATTTTGGTCCATAAGTGTGTGATGGTTGTCTCTAGGTGTACAATAAATTTCATAAGTGTATGTTAACTAGAAGGAGGTTTGTTGACCCTATTTATTTTAAGATTCTAGGGTTTTGGGCTTTGCTAGAAAAGTGGTTTGTCTTATGATATGAGGTCTAAATCTTATTAAAATATTAAATTTCCAAAATAGGTTTTCAAATAAATATTCATATAGATTTCAAGGTTTGTGGTTTTTAAATATTCATGTTTTTGTCAAGATGGATGCCTAATTGGCTAGTAGGTTTGTAAATAAAGTATGTTGCAGAGGATGAGCTTAGTGATGAAAATTGGTGTGCTTGAGGGGGCATATGAGTATGATCTATATATGAATTTTAAATTTTTTAAGGTACATCTACTAAAATTTGTGGGCTCTTCAAGTTCTAGGTAGGGCTACAAGGAGACTAGAAAGGCCTAGTGAGAAGAAGAGTGTCTTTTGTTCAGTTTCTCCAAAAAATCAAGCCATGAGTGTTTCAAAGAGAATTCTTAGGTTTTTTTGGATCATGTCTCCTATTGGGTGAGTGGAATTAATTTTTTTTTATGGTTCTTATGGTTACTTGAGATAGAAGGTTTGTAAGCATGTGTGGTGGTTCCTCATGGTGTGTGAAGATTTTAAGATGCTCAACTAGTGAAATTGCTCAAAAATATTAAGGGGGGTCCCTCTTAGATGTTTATTATTGAGTTTCATAATATTTTATTGTTTTTTGTGTTCTTTATTAATTGATTACAATGCTTGGTTGAAGAGAGTGTTGGCATAAAGCAAGATGAAGTTATCAAGGCAAGAAGAGGTAGGCTCAAGGTAAGGGGGAGTTAGTAATATCTTTCTAAGATAATTTGCTTCTGTTGGTAGTCTTTTTATGTCCTCAAGATCATTTTTTTCCCACTTTGTCATTGTGTCAAGGGGGGATAAATTTCTTATTATGAGAGTGCTTCAAGAGACAGAAGTAAGGTGAGTTGTATATTGTTATATGATGAATGTTGACATAAATGACAAAGGGGGAGATTGTTGGAGAATTTTAAATGATGTCATGGTGATGTAATAGAGGTCTCTAGGTGAGTGGATTAAGTTTCTTGATATTATAAGTGTGTAATGTGTTTGTCCTATTATGCTTGATTGATCTTCAGTTTTGGCATGGTTTAAGATTAGTAGGGATGAGTATAAATTATCGATCATGTGAAAGGGGTCCTATCAGAATTCAATAATGATTTGAGTGTTTATGTGCATGATTTTATTTCTTCTATTTGATCATTGCTTTCATCTATACATTTTGGGTCTAGTGGTAGAAAATTTGAGTAGGCAGTTTTCTGACATAACCATTGTCATGTGTGGATGAGTCAAGGGGAGTTGGTCATATGGTTGTGATCACATTTATGCCTAGTTTATATGTGATAAATTATAGGTCATGAAATGAATCACAACATAATATATTTAAGCACAAAGTTGGGATCCCAAGTGGTTTGATAGTGTTTTCCCATACTTGGCTAAATTTGCAATGTGGCAAGAAAAACTAGTAGGAATTTTGATGTTTTTATATTTTACACGTGTGAAGGTGTAAGGATAAAATGATCATATGGGTTTGTTTAATTTTTTTCTCAATTAATTTTCACTAAATTTTATATCATGTAATTAATCTCATCAAAATATATGCATGTGTAAATTTAGCCTTCCAAATAGTTCTTGGCATAGTTGGCTCTATGGTAGAAAATCTGAGTGAGCAGATTAATGGAGTTATATCTCTCACATGTGAAGGTTTAAAGATAATTTTGAAACATTAGTAGATTAACCTATATGAGGGTATCATATGGATCAAGTTTTAGGTCATGATATTGATCGAGGCAAAATTTATTAAGGAGCAAAGTTGACTTTCTAGGCAGTTTGCAATGGTCCCCATACTTAGCTAAATTTACGAAGGGTAAAGACCAAGACCAAATGGATATCCTAAATTTAATGGGAGTTCATACATATAGATATAAAATGAATATTAATTAAAATGGGCCAAAGTGTTTGAATTTAAAGATTGATTTCCTTACAAAAGGATCAATGGAGAGTGTTCATTCCAAGATGTCAGGAAGCAGTGAGATAAGGACAAGTATTTGAAGTTTAACATTGAGCAAAAGTAAAGATCAGGATTCTTATAAGATAAAATATGAGTGGGTGTTTATAATAATAAATATAAATGGTTTTTATTAAATTCAAGAGGTCAAATTTATAGTTGTATAGCATTGTTAAATCAAGGACAATCTCGAAGAGATCAACAGAGCGTATATGGTCAAGATTGCAAGATTACATGAGATGAGGTTAACTATTCAAAGTTTAACATCTAGGAAGTGGAAAATTATGTGTTAAAGTTCAAATAATATCAATTATATGTGATTTATATAATCATCAAGGGCATTAGATGCATTTTAAATGATTGAATTTTAACTGTGACCATTTGGATTTCAATATTCAAATTTGAGAAGGAAAAACTAGTGTTCTGTATTTTGAATATGACTTTTGATATAGGTAGAATTTTCTCATAGTATAAAAAGAGAATTTGTATATGAATCCTAGAAACATATGAAAATATATATTTAAATATCTGAAAGTGTGTACAATTAAATATATTTAGGATCAAAGTTGACTATGTTTTTCTATATGCTCTGCAAGTGACCTAAGAAGGATATTTGAGCTCATTATGATGGTATTATGATGTCTCATGATGACTTAACTATTTTTGAGTATTTTAAAATCCATGAGGATGATCTATGTGGATTTTAGATGTGTTATCAATCTATCTTGAGTATGAATAATGCTTAAAAGGTTGGTTATGTGTTCGTTTATAATGTTCTTATTTACAAGGTCAATGTTTGAGTTGATTGAGCATATGTAGAATGATATAATGATGAATTTGATCATTTGAGGATGACTGAGGGGTCATTTAGAGTGGACCTATTCATTTATAAGTGGCCATGTGTTCTTTTTTTCCTTGATGTAATGATAAATTGGTGAATAGGTCTCAATGAGACCTATAAGGGCTACAAGGGCCTAATTGAAAGGTGTAGCTACTTAAGGGTGATCCATAGATGCTATGGCCAACCTATAAATATTGTTTTGAGTCATGTGTTTATGTGAGAGATGACTTAAGGGTTAATTAATGCCTAATGGTTGAACAAAGTGGTGTTAATCATGAATGTTTTATAAATAGTGAATTCAAACATGATGATTTCTAGACTTGATAGATGTGAGAGAGGCTTATGTGTGTGGTTTAGAGTGAAGGGTTGAGAGGTGAAGCAAAGTAAGTGTGTCCAGTGGATGGGTTGTTAAGTATATAAAATTGAGATCTTTATGTATGACCATTTGGTCATGTTTTTCATGTGGTGATAGAGTTTTTTTCTGAGGAGTGAAGAGTGATGCAAAAGGTGGCTTTGGATGCATTATGTGTGCAGAGTTGAAGAGTGTCAATATACATTAATTATCCATCATGTTAGTAGGAAATCAGTGTTTAAGATATGTTATATTCATAGGTGTTGTTATGGTTTCTCAACATCTAGGGGGTTGCAGCCTCCTTATAAGGTGAAACTTGCTAAAGGTCTTGTTGTTGTGGCAACTCAACTAGATAGGTGTAAAATCTCCTTGTGGGATTGTAGTCTCACTAAAATAAGGGATGGTAGTTCCTTGATAAATTAAAATTGGTATAAATTTTTTTATTTTTATTATAGGATAGTAGTCCAATTATAGGTTCTAGTGGGTTTTCTCCCCCAAGAGGGTTTCCCACATATGTCATGTGTTATGTGTTTGATCTTGCATTGTCTCTCTTATTCATTGCTATGAATGATGTGTATGCTTCATTAATGCTTGTGATAACTAGTTAAAAGTTTTGTAAGGTTTGAAATTGAATTTATTTTATCTAATCTCACTGATTCACACCCCTCTCTTAGTGATTTTAGCTTTAACACATTTTAGCTCTGAACCTGTATCTTCACTATTAGAGGCCTCTTGAGAGCCTACACCACCATGAGAGTCTTCATGCTTAAGCTTTCCAATGCCCTTAGAAGATTTATTATGACCTTAAAACGTATTTTAAATGAAATATGATAATTTATTATCCATTTTTTTGTCCTTAAATAGACCTATTTTTACATGACTCCATTAATGGAGGTATTCAATTGCTTGACTTCTTCATTTTTTTGCCATAGGAACTCTTGTCAAGCTACCAAGACACCTTAAAATCTATTTTAGGACCTTTATAAGCATTTTGGACTTTAATATAATTAATTTAATGATGATTATGAAATTTTATGCCTCATTCAAGACCTTTAACAATGGTTTAAATCTCCATTTGACCTGTAAAACTCACAAAATCATTAGAAAACCTAAGACTAGCCTCTTAGAGTTTGTAATGGTTTTAGGCCTTTACATGGTGATTGGTAAATTAAATAAGATTATTTTATATTTATGACTCTTTTTTTGGGTCCTAACCTTATTTTTATACCATTCTCATCCTTTGATTCACTTGGAGCCTCTTTAAATTAGTTTGGGAAGGTCTGCCACCTTCTAGGCTTAGGTAGGTCTAGGGGGTCTCTTTGCTAATTTGAGTCACTTGGAATCTTTTTTTTTTTTCCAACTCTCTAAAAACATGATGGTGTATCTTATAAAAAATCATGATCACTTTTACATACATAAATTCACTTTTTGACCTCTGTTAAAGGCTCTTTAGACGTAGTTTTTAGCACAAACTCCATTAATGGAGATATGAAAACTTGGTTTTCATCTCTCTTGATCCCTCTTTATCAATATTAGACCATACCATGGACATAGTGAATTATATTAAATATTTTAAGTCATTATAACATGTTACAAATTCACCATGCATCCCAAAACATCCATTTTCTTCTTGAGCTCCATACTAGCTCTCTCATGTTTACAAAAAACTAGGAAACGAAAAAAGGTTATATCTTGAGATTTATAAGGTATAAATACCTCATTAATTTTTAATTGGGACTTTAAATAAATAATAAAACTATTTAAATCATTTTTTTCATACTTAAATTAAATAAAACCTCCAAAAACACTAATTTAGGCCTGTTGTGCACTCAAAAATTGTGAACTGTGAGACATAGGGAACAAGAAATAGGTAAATATTGAGATTTATAAGGTATAAATACATAATTATTATTTTTATAACCTTTAAATACCCATAAAAATTATAAAATAATTATATTTTATCATTCAATTCTTTAAGTGCCTCAAAAATACTTTTTCCTACTTGCATGCCAAAATCCTAAATTTTGCAAATTTGTACTTCTCTTAATTTTTACTTGAAATTATGAATATTATCACTCTCACTAGGTTTGGTAAGATAAAAAATCACCCTAATCTACTTTAAAAACTCTCACATGAGGTTCAAACCATCTGTCATACCTTATAGCCCTCCAAGAAGCTTATATAGCTCCATGTTGACTGTCAATAGACAAGCATAGGACTGTGACAAAACAATGGATGTTTAAATTATTAATGTGATATATAAAAACAACCACTAATTAACATCAAATTTACCAAATTTTAAATTTTTATCTTACCTCTAGAGATCTATAGATGCATTTTTCTCAAAACTAGTTAGTGGGTTGCCTATGTGAATGATTGTTTATGCTTACAAGAGGTTTATGACAAAACATTGGATGCTTATAATGATAATTTGGTCTTAAATGTGGAAAATAAATATTTATATATTCATTTATATCATTTTTACCAAATTTTAGAGTCTAAATATACATGTAGATGCTTAAAAGTCATAACCTTCTCAAAAGTAGCAACAGGTTACCTGTGTGAATGACTTAGAGAGTGCCTCAGATCTGAGACAAAATAGGGGGTATATAAATTGTATATATGTCCAATTTCAAACCATATAGTCATATTTTGGTTCATTATGACCCTTTATACCAAATTTTGAGGTTAGATCACCTCTCTATCATCTTCAACTCTTCAAATTAGCCCTCAAACTTATGGCTATGTGTATGGTATAAAACCATTTGCTTAACCTTGACCATGATTTAATATCATCCTAGTGTTGTGTGGAGTGTTATTTTATCACTATTTATAGTTACTTTATCATATTCATCTAGTTATACAACCCTACAACCTTCATAAAGAGATCTCCATATAATCTGTGTGAGAGCACACTAGGTCAATGAATTTCTAAACATTATTCTATGTATATAACCTCTAAGAGATGATAATATTGTCTTAAAAACATCAAAGACACATTTATCACCTTTAACTCAAACTTTCAAATTCTTACAATTTCCAAGCATTATGTCATTCATCTCACTATATTTGCATAAGCTAGTAACCAAGACTTCTCAAGTGAACGAACTACAACCTCTAGGTTGGACTCAAAGAAAAGAATAACCTATCATTATTAGAACCTTGAAGTGCATGATACCTTTATTTTAATCCTTTTAGGTCTTCAAATTTATCCTATCTAGATCACTTGCTTATGCTGAGGTATCTCACACCAACAACTCTTCTTAGAGCATAATCAAATAGATGTAGGTGATGTTTTTGAGCTCGGAGAGCCAAAACATTGATTTTTGCCTGGAGAGGATCTTATTATCAAAACAAGATTGTAGAATCCTAAAATAGGATAAGGAAGGCACTAAATAAGGTTTATAAATTTAATTAGGTTCATGAAGTTGGTCTTCTCTTTCCACCATTGGATCATCCACTGTATTAGGACTACCTCTTCTTTAGAGCTTCAATAAAACATCTTCGTAGCTCACTAGAGCATATTTAGATATTCTTAGAGCATCTTCGGAGCTTATTGGAGCATCTTCAGAGCTTATTGTATCATATTTATATCTTACTAGAGAATATTTGAATCTTATTGGATCATCTTTGGAGCTTATTGGAGCATCTTCAGAGCTCACTAGAGCATCTTCGAAGCTCACAAAGTATCTTTGTAGCTCACTATGTTCTATGTCGAGTCTTCAAAATTATTTCCAAAAAGGTGTTTCCAAAATAGTTGACTTTTCAAGCCTTCAAATTATCTCTCATCAGAGAGACATTAGTTTTGTTTTCAACATCTCCCAATACCACACAAGAGGCTATACAGCTCCCAACACCACACCAAGACCTTCTAAAATATCATACTACATCATCAAGTCAGGACTAGAAAGAGACTATTTATGAAAGAAAAAGGTCACTCAATGGTCTTGGAGAGTGGCATGATCCATCTATGTAAAATTGTCATATGTAGGCTAATTTTGGCCAATATTTTTGGTAACTTCCTGGGTTTACATGTATGTCTATGCAAAAGAATACTTGCCTTAGTCTATCCATTGAGCTTATGGAGTCATAAAAGTCTTTCTTAAATTGGTTTTTAACTAATCATAGGGCTAAAACTCATCTGATTATAACTCTCAAAATAGAAAGGATAACCCAAAACAAAATAATAATGTGCTCAAAGCACTTAGGGAATGGAAACACATAACAAAAAGGGAAAGGTGCACAAGGCACTTGGAGGAAAGCAAAATAAAATATAATGTGTATGACTGAAACTTACAAGTACCATCCTCCTAGATAAAATGGGAATCATTTAGCATCATTCATTTGTAATGGACAAGGATGAAAAATACCTTTCTTATGAGGCACCAACCTGGTGAACTAAACTGTTTGATTACCAATCTTTTTGACATGCTCTCCAATGGATGAATTGGGACAAACATGTCTCCAGTGTAGACAAAATATCTTACTAGTTCAAGACTTGATTGATATTGGTCTTTATCCTTTGGAAATCTCTTTTAGCTCACTTCATTATGGGTTAAAGGAGCACTATAAACTTTTCACTTGGTGACTCTTTTGAACATGAAGGTTGACTATCTAGGCTTAGGAAAAAGAGCTCCAATTCATCCCAAAAAGCAACTTCTTCTTGGTCAATTATAAGAGGTATAGTCATAACTTCACCAAAACTCAATCTATAGTAGATAGATTGGTCATCTTCCTCTATATATAAGGGAGGCTCATAATTTTAAGCAAGGTTTAACTCATCATACTCTGGAATCTCTTGATTTGACCAATCTTCTTCAAACCTAAAGACTTCAACACTACCTCCAAGTGACACCTCATCTTAAAGTGGACCAACCTATGGTGCATGGTTTTGATCCTCTTTTTCATCTATGTGGAATGGGCATTCAGTATTCCATTCAAATTCTACCCCATATTCATCTTGAGGATTGTCCTCTTTAGGCTCTAATACATTAGTGTCAAAGCCATGCTAAGAAGGCTGGTCCAAACCTAATGTTTTCCTCATATAAATGAAGTGGGATACCTATTATTATTTATTCATCATAGACAATCTCCTCCTTTATCCTTGGTAAAATGTGTTCTTTCTCCAAGAGGGAGGTGGTGGAAGGGTGAAGAGGTTTACCTTGCTTGTAACTTAGGAGAGTACTAATCCAACTAAGGATCTTGAGAGGTGTCTTTGGTGAATCTTGAGGACGGTAGAGGGAGTCTTGTAACTCTTATAAATTAACCTCATTGAGTTGTGATATGCATAAACCACTTTCTTTTTGAACCAAAATGTCCTCCTTCTCTAAGACTGATTCTTCGGTCACCATAACTAGCACCTCCTCCTTCATCTTTATGCCTCGTTTGACTAATTTCCATGAGGAAAATGTATAGGGTGCATCCACCTTGTTGTTTTTTTTCTTTAATAGGCCTAGGAGAGAGTGGTCTCGCTAGTGAGGGCATGATATAACTAGGATTATTGACAGAGGGAGAAATCCATGGTGGGATGGCTTCATGCTCTTAAAGTAAAGTGTGTGTAGGGGTAGGAGAGGGTAAATTTATTTTTTTTAGTTTGATATGTTCTCTCTCCCAATGCTCTAACACCTCTTCAATTGATAGTACTCACTCCATCTCTAGCTTCTCAACATGTGGGTAATCACCTTCTTCAATAGATGCCCACACACTCCAAAACTCATGCAAGAAGCTCCTTATCCCCTCTATGGCACAAATGGGGAATTCTTGTCCAAATCAAACCTCTTAATTGAGTTTCATGATTTTTTTCCCTTGATCCAATATTGTTTATCTAATTATTGACAAGGATGGGCCTTGACAAGGTTGGTTAGAAGGCTGATTTAAAGCTTTTAGAGGTTGAGCTTGAGGCTCCTCGAGGAGAGAGGACACATAGGATTGATTTAAATGAGCTTTTTGATCTTCATAAGATATCAACAAACTCTCCAAGCTTTGGACCATGCTTCTCAACATTTTTTTGTCTTCCTTTCCATAAACTACATGTTATTCACCCTCACAAACTAAACACCTATTCTTGAACAACTAAAGAGAAATCTTTGCCTCTTGTAGAACATGGATAGGGATGATTGAAAAAAGTTCTAAACCCCTACCAATCTCCATTATAAATTTCATATGATATGATAATGCTTGATTGAATCTTGACAAGGATGTAATAGGATAAACATAGTCTTGACAAGGGGGATTAATGGACTGATTTGAATGCCAAGGAGGATAATTTTGGTCATACAATAAGATGGAATGGAAGTGAAGGCCATGATAGGGTTGATATGTTGTTTTAGGGCCATTTGGGTGAACACATAAATGTTATTAGCCATATATGAGTGATGTTGAGGTAGATAATAAACATGTTGATCAAAAGAGGTTCGAGTATACATACCAAAGTTATAATTTTAGGCACTTAGGTTACCTAAATAGTAGATGTTCATAGTGGAGTCACCATTTATGTTTGTAAATGTTCCTCTGAATGTTGATTTCATTGAATAGCAACACCAAAAACCCTTCAATGAAGTGAAGAATGTAGTAGTTCCACTCAGTTTGCCAAAAACTATTGTAGCACAGAATTAAATCCTTGTGAGAGGGTTTTTTAGACTCTCTCACTCTTGGTTACAAAATGGGATAAACCCCAAGTTGTGGGTATCCTGTGATGGGTTTGAACCTCCATATAAGGTTGGTTCCTCTTGGTAGATCACCTAAACTATGAGTTTTGACTTGGAAAAGGGTAAAAAGCATTGCAAGGGATAACTAAAAGCATATAAAGGGTAATAAACCAAATTTAAAGACACTCTAAATTACTTGAAACTAACACTAAGGCAGCTCAAATATACCCCTCACTCACACAATATCTTAAACTGGTCATTTTCCATCAATATTTCCAAACTAGGCTCACTATACAAGAGGTGAAGCATGGAAAAGTATCAAAACTCACACTATACCTTCATAAGTGGTCAAAAAATCACAAATTCAGCCCTTCAAACACCTAGAAATATCTACAAAAAGGTAAGAGAGGATAATCACTATGGAATAAGGATCCTTCACAAGGCAATCATGCACAAACTAACTAAAACACAGAGTTTAGGCAAAGATATAGGTAAAATAAATTATCTTATTGCTTCAAGATGCTATTCTTACATAAATGGGTAAGGGTTATGCCATTCCAAAATCAATATCATGTTTAAAGTGAAGAGAAAAGTCTCTTATATAGAAGAATGAGGAGAAAAGAGGAGTAAGAAGCATTTAGAAGTCAATAAATGACCTTTAACCACCTCCAAGGCTACCATTTTTTATTTCCAAAGTGGGAAAAGGAGTTAAGCATTCATTTATGCTATTTTATCTCCTTTAGGACCTTTAAAACTTTCAATTTTAACTTAAATGGCTTAAAAAGGCTCCAAAAAACTATATTTTTAAGC